>JAUELI010143749.1:0-12792 GCA_031471325.1 Catablema vesicarium
AGGATATTGAAAAAGTTTGGCCCCACTCTGGAAAGTTGCACAAAAGGGATAAAAAAGACCCCAAAGTTTTCCTTATCAGGGCCTGTCGATTTTGGTCGTGCAACGTTGTATTTAGGCAATTATTCTTTTGATGACTAAAATTTGTTTGCATATCCTGAAGAAAATACACAAATGACAACCAAAAAACAATGGCCTCACTTCTGAAAGTTGCCCAAATCCAAAAAAATATAGGCTTTCGTCATTTTGATTACGTCACAGCAGACTTTTTTAATTTATGAATTTCTCAAAATCTTGACACAGATCGATAGAACAGCAAAAATTAAGCAAAATAAAGTTGTAGATAAATATGTTTTAAAAAGTAGTTTGAGAGTTATGGCCTGTTGAGTTTATCAAAAATGTTGACTCAGCAATATTTCAAATGCTTATAACTCTCAAAATATACATCAAAGCAAGCCAGGATTCTGTACACTATTTTAATAGAACAATAACACACTACAAGCGAAATTTAATCCAATCCTAAAAAGTATTCAAGGAGATATATACAAGTCTGGGCTCTAAACCTCCATGTAAATAATAGAAAATTTATCTCCATAAATGCTAGCTTAGTATTAAATTTTGTCAGTCGTAGATTGTTAACCTGTTAGAGCAGTGTACAAAATTTCAGCTTGCTTGTGTGTATATTTTGAGAGTTATAAGCATTTGTACTCTGTACTCTGTATCTGTAATTGTACTCTGTAATTGTACTTTGTACTCTAACGTACAATGGTACATAAACAAAGCAAAGAAGTACAATGCAATAATCTCTTTTTTCCTCTTTAAAAGAAGTCATTGCACTATAACAAGTTATACGTTACTGACAGCTTTCGCCTGGTTAAGGAATTTTCTCCTCTTAATAAATAAATAATATATATCTCTCACCTGTTTTTTATGAATTTGTGAATTTATGAATTCATGGTCAAGAAAGTTAATGATTAACCACTAATCGTATGGTCCAAGTCGTACAATTACGAATCAATTCACTCATAACAAGAAAAAGCTAAATTTTACCTCGTCCGTCGGGACTCGGTAAAATTTGATGCTTTTCCTTTTTCCTCGTGAATTAATCCGTAATTGTACTCCGGACCATAACGATTACTAGTACTAATTACTAAAAAAGAACCAACACTAAGAGCAGTAATACAAGGTGCGCGAATTAGCAATTTTTCAATTTTTGAAATTTAACACTCTCAAAGATTTAAATGTTTTTAATATATTTTCATATTGTCGGTGAATAAATTGAAATTTACGGTAAGTACCCTACGGATAAAACAAGGCTTCATCTCGTTTCCAGGTTTTCCCATCAATTCCTTTTTATTTTTATGAATCGCAGAGAGCTCTGGAGAAGAGGTTGCAGAACTCAGCAAAGATCCGCGTGCTTCCACATTCGTGTGCTCCAAGTCTAACATAACGACTAAGATTATTTCGACTGGATAAACTTATGCATCTTTTGGGTTGAGGCAAACTGATATAGTTGTTTGACAGTATGATTTGAACGAAGACACTAGTTGGCACGTAGTACCCCAGTTCAGCCAGTTTAATAAACTGCCTGTGCTTGACTGCAAATACTAATAAGAAAATCACGGAGAAACAAAAAAAACACCAAAAAAATCAAAGATTGCTTTTCGAGGGGCGAAACAAACTAGGGAGATGATAACTAAAGAAAAAGATTCTTAATAAAAAAATTGGGATATTTTTCAACATTATTCACAGCGTGAATTATTACCGAATACGGTCCCGTATATTCCCGCATACGGACTGCGTATTTCCTCATAAGTTCTTTCTTTATGTCTTTGTTCTGTCTAAATGCACCTCATTTTTAGTTCCCAGCCTTTTTTAATAGCTGCTAATGATCCCTAGAGGTTCTTAATAAATAGAGGAATCTAGCACTGTGAATTGCTTACAAAAATTACCAATTAAAATGAGAAGACTGTACTCTGTGTAGAGGTGTAAACATAATGGCAGCTTAGTAAGCTCAATAGGTGTGTGAAGTTTCTACAAAAATTGCGGTGGTCGAATGTAACTGTGGATAGCCGGAATTCAACTGTTAAGCCTGGATACTATATGGCAAATTTCGGCGATTCTGAAATATGAAATATATCTAGAAACTTTCTTTAGTCATTTTTGGCGCTTGACATTTACAAAGAAATATCTGTCGACTAATCATGGATAATTTTTTCATAAAATAATATATTCGGTGTAACTTTAAACCGACAAAGAACTGAAACAATAAGATTTATTCCGCTAGTAGCTTATGTAGCTTACGTTTTACTTGTAATTAATGAACTTTAGAAAACACGATTTAGTTTACGAATATGATGTGAAAATGAGTCTGCGTGTTCTTGAGGATACGGTATCTTTTTAATTATGCGTATTATGAAACTACGCGTTTTTCATATACATATTCCCTTTTCAAAAACTTAAGTTCTAAAAGTTCATAATCAGTTTACCGAAGCAGGAAAAATAAAACGCATGTAAAGGTCATGTGTCAAAACTACTTACAATACAGCTAAAATGTCTAAAACCAACTAGGGAGATGATCAGCTCTAGCGATAAAAACCTGGGCTTTCTTCAAGAAAAAAAACAAACATGATATTAAAACATATGTCTTTTTTACAATGTTTCTTATTTTAATATAGAGATATTTTTAGAGCGTCTACAGTACTAGATCAGAAGACAATATATAACTATTGCGACTAAAGGGGGACCATATTAGCATAAAGCTAGGGCAAAGAGTATGGCCACCACACTAGACAGGTACAAAACCGCATAAACAGTGATCCTATAAGATAAACAAATCATGTGAGTAAATCGGACAAAATCTGTGAATGACGGAATCTTATGCCACGATTTAATGCCATTAGACCTAATCGAATCTTTACCAAAACATACAATATTCACAGTTGAGAGATTGAGCAAGCCAACCTTTTCTGCATATGTGCCCTGAACATGATTAGAATCAATTGCGAATGTATTTTGCACATAGACAGGTAGCCTAGTTACTAAGTTCTTAGTTTTTTTCTTACAAAATATCAATATCCGATTAAAGTGTAAAATTAAGGTTTCGAAAGAAAGAAGCAAGAGGGTGGAATCCTGTCTAAGAGACATCTTATCATGAAATAATTGATGTAAAAACTCTCTGACAATTAACAATATCAGAAAATGTGAGCAGCTCATAATTACCATGCAAGATATTGGCTGTTGCCCTTCGAGATTAATGGACATGTTTTAATGGGAAATTTTTGCAATCTGATTAATGACAATACCATTTGGTTAACTTTTATTACAATATTGCAAGTGAATATGAAAAATAGCATAATAGTCTAAAATAAGGACACTTCAAGGCACAAAATCACAAAGTTCAGAAAATGACCCATTTACCCTCTCGAGCTTGGCTACAGTAGTATTGATCTGAGATTTCCAGCTTAGATCATGATTTAATAGGACACCAAGATATCTAAAACCATCACTGGGTATGCGTCTTTTACCATTAATAAAAAGACTATATAATCGTAATTTAGTGGTTTACAAGCATGCTAAATTTTCAAAGAGTTACTGAAATCAAAAAAATTGGTATCATCAGCAAAGTGATATACCCGAGAGTTCTTTATTGCACAGTTCAAGTCATTTCTATATATTAAAAAAAGAAGAGGCTCCAACATAGAGACTCGATGAACACCATGTCTGAAAAGATTATTTGCTGATCTATTTCTATATCTGAGAGATAAAATTTTGTGTCGTCCAGTTAACCCTATTCAGGCTGAGAGGGGGGGGGGGGCAAAAATGCCCTGCCTCTCAGTTTTTCCTAAATAACTTTTCTTAGCATTTCGTTATTGCTTTGAAATTTCTAGTATCTGAGTTTCTATCTATTTGAACCATTTTGGCGAAAAAAAAAAGGGAAAAATTTGAATATTTTTACGGATTTTAGGCCCTTTTATTACGCCATAGTGACATTTTTGTATATTTTGACTATTTTTTCACGCTAAAAATGCAGATTGTCAGTTGTAACTATAAAAATGATCAAAATATAAAAGTAAATGTGCTTTTGAATAAAAAAGAATTGAAGAAAAAAAAAAAAAACGTCATGAGGTAACGTTACAAAATAAAAAAATCTGCCATTTTGTTTCTTATATGCCAGTTAACATTTGTACCAAGTTTGGGGGCCATATGATCAATAATTCGGAAAGGTAGGGCATTTTTTTTATTATAACTTTTTTAATAATTATTCTTTGAACCTGTCCTTTTGTGACATTTAGTTCATATCTATAAGACATCTTTTCTGAGATTTTGAGCCATTTTTGAGCTTTCGTTACCATTTCATAGCCTTTTAGTCAAAACTACCCTCAAAAAAAAAAAAATTACAAAATTACAAAAAATCCGAAAATTTGCAAAAACTTTAATTTTTCGTGGAATCCTTTTTGTTTCTACAAAATACAACCAAAATACACCCAAAATGCATCACAACTTCAGTTTACATGCATCAACTCCTTATTTGTTGCTGAAAAAACAAAAAAGTGCAAAAGTAGCGTTTTTTATTAGAGAACTAATACCACCTGTTTCAAAATGCTGACATCAGCAAAGATTTGGCACCCATTGTAATTTTTTTTTGATTTTTGAAGACAATTAGGACTAAATATTGTGTGGGCAAAGTTTCATATTGATAGCACTAATATTTCAGAAAATACGAGGGGGGGGGAGGGGGTCATGCTAAATAGGGTTAAGTAGTTAAGTAACGCGTAGGAAAAGAAAAACGAAAAAAACGACCGTTGATTAAATGTTGTTGTTAGGTAATTTTGCGAACTTTGAACAGGTTTTGTTCATTTCGTTTACGTCCTGTCAACAGTAATCTAATAATGTATCCACTACAGTGCTATCATTACAATCGTTATTAATCACGTTAATCAAATCTTGCATAACATATATATTTTGAGTAGCTAATTAGATGATCAGAGAAAATTAAAATAAAGTGAGATAAAGGGATAATGTTGTGTCTCGTAATGTTTTTGTTGTTGTTGTTGACTAAGTAACGACAGGCATGAGTTTCTTGATTTACTTAGCTATTGTTTCGTTAATTTAATGATGATCTCATGTAATTAAATTATTTCTTACGATTCTTGAGCACTGAATGAGGAAATCTAAAACCTCATTTTCAAATCGATAACCATATATAGAGTTATGATACGAGTCAACGATACGAATCAAGGATTTAGTAGAGTCAAGGATTTAGTAGACAGATCCTCCAGTTATCGAAAACAAAAATACAACAATAGTGTATGATTAGGAAAATAGTAATCAAAATTTTTATTTATTTTATTGTACGGGCAAAAATGTTAAAAATTCAACATGCTGAAAAGTATGTATGCCAAATCAATGTTTGAAATAGCTAGGAATATCAAATGTGGAGGAGAGATATTTGAGCATATATTGAGGCTTCATAGCTCCCCTCCACTAAGCTTATTCTCACTTAATGACTGGGAATATCAACCATTTCATTTGTTTATCTCTCTACATTTATAAAGATTGTTTTTCATAAATGCATAATCCGAATGAATCATTTATCAAAGTAAACAACACTATTTAATTGGCATGCTCTTTTAATATCTAACCCGACTTTCCGGTTTCTTTTATCTTTTATCATGGTCAGTTTCTGTCCCGGTTATTTTTATCATGTTCAGTTGCTGTCCGGACTTCATATACTGATATCATAATTATATTCGGAAATAATAACGTTTTATCTTTTATCAGAGGCTTCATTTTATGAGTTTTAGGTTTAAGGTTCGGGATATTGAAACATTTTATGAGTTTTAGGTTTAAGGTTCGAGATAAATTTAATGTGGAAGAGAGATACTTGAGCATAGCCTCCAAATTTTTTTAAAAATCGGGATAATGTATTTACTGAGGAAAATATAATATTGACCCACTCACCCTTAGCTCTCTCATGAGCCTTGTGAGATATACAAATTTGTAGGCTGAACTCTTCGTTATATATATCCTACTGAATACTAATAGGATAAAAATTTTCTTTCACAGGGTTTCTTTGTTGTTAAATTCTTTTAATGCTATGAATGAATTTATTTGACTTTTATTTCCCCTGGATATATTGCTGTTCTATCATAATTTCAATTATTTTCTAGGTTACCTTCAAAGTGTGAAATACTACCGAATACGGTCCCTTATATTCCCGTATACGGGCTGCTCATTGCCTTATAAGGCAATACACAGTCCGTATTCAGTAATATTTTCTAGGTGACCTCACTACAGGGTTAATAAAAACTGTTGTACTTTATATATTGAATCTTGAAGCGGAAATTATGTACACCTAAATAAGTTGAACAGCTGAACTAAATGTTTACATTAACATACCGTATACCTCCGAAAATTAGCCCCCACCCCGAATATAAGCCCACCCGAATATCTGCCCAGCATATTAGCTAACGCAAAACTCCTTCCAAGTATAAGCCCCCATATATAAGCCCCACCCCTCCCCTCCCCCCCTTGCATGTTGCGACTTCGAAGTATGTTGAAAGGAAATATTGTGCTGAATCGAAATAGCAACATTAAACATACTGAATATGAGTTACCTGTTCTATATGAACCAGACAATATCGCAAGAGTAATGATGCTTTTTCATTGTAAATAATCAGAAATATACTTTTGATAATTCAATATACATATTGTTACATATTGTTTTCTTGCAAATTTTATCCTTTAGATGAATTCGATGATCAAATTTTCTTATTTCCCTATTTTCTGTTTTCTTTATAGACGAATTTTATGTCACAAAATATGAGAATTGACAATCCTTGTTTCAAACTCACATTCAGCATTATCCCCAAATTTCCTTGTAGTTCTATTCATAAACACCAATAAATATCTCTGCATGAAATTTGAGGCTTAAAAGATTTATGGGGATGGTTTTTACAGTAATTTACTAGAAGCATAGATTTGCAAACCCATGTCAGGTTTTGTTGACATTATTGCTAACATTGTGACGCCATCATCGAAAATTGTACCCCAATCGATTCATTAAAGTCTGAGGCGTATAACTGTGCCACGTTTCATTTAAATACAATAAGTACATCTCTATTTATCAAGAGGAGGCACAATGAATTTCCACTTAACAATATACTTCGAAGTAGCAACATGCACCTCCCCCCCCAAAAAAAAAAAAGGCTCATCGTAATTTTATGTATTTTTTAATTTCGATAAAGGCATACAGGAGTTATACAAGAGTTATACAGGTGATATATTCCCGGAAAACTGTTGATCTAGCAAGGAGAAACAGCTTCGTGTACAGTTATATTTCAAAAGTGAGCTAAATTCAAGGTGTACTGACTATTGCTTGTTAACGCAAATTATGTTCCGTATATAAGCCCCCCCTCCTCCGAAATTAAGTCCACCCAAAAGTGCTTACCACCATGTATAAGCTCTGTGCTTATATTCGGAGGTATACGGTATTGTAAATACGGAAAGAGCTTTCTTGAACATTTCAAAAGCTCTTTCATGAAATACTGATTTTTTTGTCATCTAGAATTTGTTACAAATATAAAATATTTTCATGTGGCTATTTCTCTCAGTTTTCGATAATGTTTTGTGACTATCTATTTGACATGATTGAATTAAATTTCATGCGGAAATAAGCCCAAACTCTGAAGTTATGTGGGTGTCCTAGACAAGCTTAAAAATGTGATAAAAATCGAAATTTTGTAAATCATCAAAGTAAAACTATTGATATTATAGTTCTTCATAGCTAAATCCAAATAAAACTTCTTAAAAAATTTGTTCACACGAGGTTTACAAATATGCCGTCATTGTCACAATAGACTTCTTGAGTAATTTATCATCAAGATAACCTAGGAGGAAAGTTAAAGCTTGAGAAATAATGATGCTGAGAAATTGTGAAAATCAGCAATTTACTGATGTAATTCTAATAAATTCAATCAATCAATTAGATGGGTTTTTAAAGTCGCGTACCAACCACCTTTGTAGACAAACGATCCTGCCCACAACTGCTTAGATGGAAAATGATTGCCAATTAAAAACATCTATCTGTAATACGCTTCAAAATAAATCTGGTGGCCAGTCATAAAGTCCATTACTATTATAGTCAATATATGTTCCATCACAGGTGTTTCAAACTGATATCTTAATTAACTGATTTTGTGTTACAACTTAATTAAATTTGTTGATTAACGATATGCATTGCAAGATTAAGCTCTGTCGCTCTAGCATTGGAACCTCGTCCCCATGTCTTCTTCTATCTCGACAGTCAAAAATGATGGTCTAGTATGAGTCCTACTAGATTAACATTATGTGATAGCCTGAGGGAAATTTTAAATGGCAGGATTCTAATTAGGATTTACAACTCCTGGGTACTAAACACATTTCCTTATTGCCTAAATTTTTTTGAAAATATTCTTAAGAAAAAATACACCTTTTCCGACAAAAAAGAGAAGAGTATCTAATGATTTTGATGGTTTTTAGAAAGCATTAGGCACTAAATGTTTCTGTGCACAATAAGTGAAAACAGTATAACATTTACAAATAATTGAGAAACATTCCAATTAAAAATAAAATCACAACTTATTTGTATTATATATTAATTAATGTAAACATACAATTTAAATAAAACATTGTAGTACGAGCCGTCTTTATACGTGTTATGAAAAATAATTATTTGAAACATGTCTCACATCAGCTGCGTGTGTGACTGTAATATCTGCCGTATACCATGAAAAAGTAAAACATGACGCATATCTAAATAAATAAATAAATAAATAAATAATCGACTTGTTTAAAATTAGTTCTCGAGTTTGCTCCTTAATGATAATAAAAACCTGTTTGAAGTTCGCAAAAAAACACAAATGTTGTTTTAATGTTATTTTGCGGACGTTGAACAGGTAATATTTAACTTTAATTAAGGTATTTCTGTGAGCAAAATAGTTAAAACCTTATTATTTGCGTATGTAAGCAGAGTTAAATAAAATGAAAAAAAAGCATTTATAATTTCACTCATTCAAGTAAACGTTAGGTGGTGAAAAAAGAATGAATAACACTCTAGTAAACCAAAACCTGTTCAAAGTCCGTCAAATAACATTAGTACAACGTTTAATCAAGCTAAGTTCTAAGGTTATTTTACGGACTTAGGACATGTTTTTGTTCACCAGAATATAACTATAGAGAAATAATAGAAATACAATAACACAAAGAAGAACTGTTAGAAATTTTCTCTTTGCTTGACCCGAAAAAAAGCAGCATTGTCGTTATGTAACTGATGGAATATTTCTTTTGTCCCAAATAATGCAATTAAAAAAAAGATGAATTACTAATTAAATAAACTAACAAATAAATGAAATAAATAAACTCATAAAACTAATGAAATCAACAAACAATAAAGAAAGTAAAATACCTAAATAAAGAGTCACAAAAAACTCATAATTGAATTTTGAACGTGCATAGACTTGCGCAAATTACAAAACACAAATTATCGAAGAACAATAAACAACAATAAACACAAATAGATGTATATTTTGGCAAAATAAATAACATATAAATTAAATTAAAAATTACATAAGATATATGATATAAGATATAACAATGAGAAATTTCCTTATAAATATCATCAATGTAGATTTTTGGCACTAAATTCAACTTGTCATACATTGAAACACAACGCTGAAGATTTACTGAAATCGATTCGCTCTTGATCATAAACAACAACAACATGATGAAATATATTATAGTGTTAATATTAGTAGCAGGTAGGAACCTTTATAATTTACTATAAATATTATTCCCAGTTGGCAAAAACCTGTTCAAAGTCCGTAAAATAACCTTAGAACAACGTTCGCTCGATCGTTGTTCCAAGATTATTTTACGGACTTTGAACAGGTTTTTGCCCACTGGGTTATTTATTTATGTCTTGATAGCTCTATGGAAAAGTAGTTACTTTTCATCGGGCACATGACGTTAGTTTGACGTTTAAAAACGGCATGTGCCGGCAGGTTCAGGCTACATATTTTTCTGTGCATTCCTTCAAGATACCCCAATGGGCAAAAAACTGTCCTAAGTCCACAAAATAACCTTAGAACAACGTTTAATAAAACCGGAAGCAATGCTGAAAAATTTCCCTGTCACACTGATTATTTATTTTCAAATACTACCCAGTGGGCAAATACCTGCTCCAAGTCAGCAAAATAACGGCGTTCGAATGAACGTTGCTCTACGTTATTTTTCTGACTTTGAACAGGTATTTGCCCACTGGGTATAGACTGTTATCTTAAACATGTGATAACCAATTTTATTGTGTTTATATGATTAGGAGCAAGCGCTTTAAAAGTTGGAACTGAAACTGGAACAACCCCACCACCATGTTTTGGTAAGTATCATTTAATCAACTTCAAATAAATACCACTTTCATGTTTTGGTAAGTATCATTTAATCAACTTCAAATAAATACCACTTTCATTGTAGTAAAGAGTTATAATTTATAAATGCATTTGTTACTGCTCACCCAATGGGTACATGGCGTTTATTTAACGTCCGAACGACGTTATTTTGACGTTGAAAAACTTCGACGTTAAAGAAACCCTCCTGTGCCGACGGAGAATCTTTTCATATTGTTATCATTTATCTTTATCAAAAAAAAGGTTTTGAGTTCCTATATCTAATTGTTATGAATATCAAATTTCAAAATATTTTCAAGATACACACATTCTTTTTATAATTGAAACTTATTAGAAACTAGTTATTAAAGAAGCTTTATCCAAGCATTTTCTCCATTCACCCTAAAAATACCAAAATACTCTTTTTCATTTTAAATGCATTCACCAAAAAATAGAAAACTCTGATTATTATAGTTGATTACACAGTGTAATACGGTAGTATTTCCCGCTGTGTTATTTATTTTTGAAATGGTTTCACCTTTAAGCGGGATTTCCACTGGAGAAAATTCCGAGCGGAATTTATGCAAGAGGAATTTTTCCTCGCGAAAAGTAATTTCCACTAACAAAAAGTTCGCAAGTTTGCGCTTGCATGACGTTAGGAGCATGCACAGTCAAATAAATTATACATTAGTCATTGAAAAATAGATTCCGCGCGGACTGAAAAAAAAGTTTAAAATTTTCAACTTTTGAGCGCAGAAAACGAGAGCATTTTTCAAACAACCAATTAGATTGAATGTTTCTTTTGTTCTTATGTGATTATGTATTCATTAACATTTTTAACTCTGTAGTGGAAACTAAAAATCCCTCTGGCTTGGAATTTTCTCAAGTGGAAATCGCGCTTAAAAGATATTGACAATTTGAATAGTTCAAATGTCAAAAGGTCAAACGTTAGCGAATACGATGACACCAGGTTGGATATTCTTTTCACAATTACTGGCCAGTATTACCATTATTACTAAAATTGGCTTAGCATCACACTTTATATATGAAGCTATGCAAATTATATCAAATTTAATTGAATAAATAAATTCTTGTATTTAAATTTTAGTTTCCAACGCCGATTGTAGTGGTAAATCCGATGGAAACTATGAGTATTTCGATCCAAGTAATAATCCAAATAATCGTCCCATTAATGTTCATTATTTTCTACAATGTTCCAATGGAAATGCCTATTGTCAACCATGTTGGCCGTTAAGCCTTGAATTTAGTCCGCTCTGTAACCAATGCATGTACAATAAAACAGGTAATGGTTAGGAATTAGTTTATATATGGTAAACTTAAAAACCTAATTTTCCAGTTAGTTTTTACTGTGAACAAAATTATTTTAAAAACTACCGAAACAATTGTCGCTTCTCCAAAAATGAAATAATAGAACATCTATGACCTTGACGAGGTACCACTAATTAGTGTAATTCGTGTAATTAGGTACCCTTGTTCATTAGTGTAATTAGGTACCCTTGTTCGTGTAGGTCTCTATTTTTGGAGGTTGAATAGGTCAGCGGTTATAAAACAAAGATTTGTTAAATCTACGCGAATTGGCTTGTGATATTTTTTTCCTTTTCTTTTATGTGTGATTAAGGCGTTCTCTCGTCAAATAGGGCTTTACTTCTATGTTTTAAAAAATAAGAATCACTCCAAATTATTATCTAAGTATAAATATAAGTATTTCTAATGAAAGGTGTCTATCTTTATCTCAGTAATTTACCACTAGATCTTACTAACGTATGATATTTACCACTAGATCTTACCATGGACGTATAATATTTCTATTTAGATGTATGTTACACAACAGCAAGTTGGTTTGTCGTGCCTACATATACATGTCCAGATTTATGTTCAGATCCAGCTTTAGGTCCATCTTTCAGTGGCAACTTAGAAGATCCCAGTGAAAAAAGACATTATGTTGGATGTTGGGAAGGTATTTTAATGGGTTGCGTAAATTGTCCATTTCAATTACAATTTAATCAAACTTGGAATGCCTGCTTATATGAAGGAAGGTTCTTAACACGACCATAATAATTTAAGGTGATTTAAAAAAAAATCTATTTCAGAATTAAGTTTTTAGAAACAGTGATACTTTCCAATTAAAAACGTAATTTTCGTTAGTATAGTGGGTTACCCTCGGACTGATATACACTAACCCCCGGACTGATATATCGAAAGGTTAAAAGTTACGGTTTTAAAATACTGGAATTTAAAAAAATCAGGAGGTAACACTACACTAAGGTTAAAGGTTAAAGGTCATACGAACTACCCAGGGCTTCTTTTTTTAAAAGTTAAGTTTAGAGCTTTTCTATTGTGTAATAACAAA
>JAUELI010143860.1:2626-12789 GCA_031471325.1 Catablema vesicarium
AACAATATGAAATAAGCAAGAGGTAAGCACTTGAAAAAATCACGTACAAAATCATTGAAAAAATAAAAAAGGGTCACAGAAAAAAAAAAATATCACCAAAGAAATTCACAAAACCACAAAAAAATCTAAAAAATCACAGAAAAAACCAAAGAACTGGTACAAGATTTTGGGAGTGCTTTAACCATCAGAAATGAGAAGGCGCACTTCAAGTCCCAACCTCGTACCCAGTACTCTTATTTAAGAAGTGGGAGAGATTCTGGGAACGAGGTTGCTTGGGTCCCAATATTTTTTTACAGAATTTATAATGTGACGATATAAAAGTTATGAAATTTCATAGTTTATCAGCAAATTATACACTGATTCTCCACCACAAAATGGTTGTTGAATTTCGTGCTTATCAAACATGAATGTAAATATTTTTGTTTGAGCTCTCCATCACAGAGTTTTCTTTAGATGCTCTGTACTGTCCAAAGTGTTAGTTACCGGAAATGTATTTGAGATCGGTCAGATGAATTTCCGAGTTTGACTCATCGAGTAAAATATTAAAAATGGCGGCTGTGTTTGTAAACATTAAAAGCACGTGCTTTTTTCTCTTTCTCTCCAAGTTTTTTGGGAATTAAAATATAATGGATTAGCTAAACCAACGTATATTTATTTCATAATTGTTTTTAGTATAGTGCTTGAAGAGTTAAAATTCAAATTCACTTTAATCATCAGGGATTGCTGCCTCAGCAGCCAGTGAATGAAAGCCGTTTCAGCCATAGTTTTTTTTTGAGAATATAATCTGGATAACAACAGTCGAACAGTATACAGTAATATGTGGTAAGAGACAGTGCAATGTACTAAATTTATCTGTTAAAAATATACATTAAACTTATGTTTTAGTCATTTCATGTTGCCTATGTTATTGTAAAAGCTGCAAACTCGCCAAGACCCGGTGTATGGGCTTTAGAAAGATCGAATGATGGTGGAAAGACTTACTCACCATGGCATTTGTTTGCACCAAGTTCTGCTGAATGTCGACAATATTTTGGTGTAGATTCATACTTACCAATCGTCGGTGATAATACAGTATTATGTTCAACAGAGTACTCACAAATTCCACCATTCACAAATGGTGAAGTAAGTTTTGATATTTTAAAGTACAAGGCTCAAAATAACTATAAAAAACAAATGTGAAGGAGACATATTTGAGCATAGATTCAAGCTATGCAGCCTGAATCTATGCTCAAATATCACTCCTCCACCAAGCTTAATTTTACTTATTTTGACCAGTATTTGTGTTTATTTTTAATTCTTGAAATCAAGAAAGTGCATATTGTTAGGAGTTTGTGAATCAACCAACGTTTGCATATACTTATTTTGAACGAAACACCTTCACCAAATTTGTCTTCAAAACATTCATAAATCATTCTTAGTTTCCTAGTAGTGTGTGGGCATACTTAGCAGAAATTACATTGGAGAGTTGTTGAAATTGTCATATTTTTTGATTAAAAACTTGTCATAGTAAAAAACTACCGAATTCAGCACAAATAAGCATAGACCGAGTAACAAACCCTGTTAAACACGCGGAAACAATTGAAATTTGAAAAGTGATACAATAGTATTGTTCATAGTTGTTGTTCCTTCTCTTCTCTTACTAAACTTTCTTGTTTTAAAGAGATAAGTTACATTTTAGATACATATCTCACTTATCAATGGTCGTCCAGGTGCTAGTAATTTTTCATACAGTCCAACATTGCAAGTAAGTTTAATTTCTTTTACTCATCATTTCAAGGCTGAATATAAGAGCTAAAAAGTTATGTTGAGGAGTAGTTTTAGAGCATAGAATCAGGCTAAATAGCCTTATGCTGAAACATCTCTACTCAACATTATGATATTTACATTCATGTCCAGCCTTCTTATCTGATATCACAAATGCAGTTAAAGTGCCCTGCAAAAGCGGATTACTGTTATATGTCCTTGTGTGATTTAAATGCTTAATAAAACATTGTGCTGGATTCTGAGTAAATTAAAATATATATATATATATATTTTTTTGTCGTAGGAATGGACAAGTGCAACCAATATTCGTCTTAGACTTCTTGAAATTAAAACTTTGCTGACAGATTTACTCCCACTTTCTTTAGAAGATCCTTCCGTTACCAGAAGAGTAAGTATTGTATAAAAGCAGACAAAACGCTTATGCACTGAGGTTACTGCATCCATTGCTAAAGACATAAAATTTGCACAAAGCAAAAAGAAATTAACAAGCAAATACAGCAAATACTTATGTGTCGTTTAAACTTTATTGAGTTGATGTAATTTAAGAATCTCTGTGAAGTCAGTAAAACAGTAGCCTATGTACATTCATAGACCTTCGTCTGTTACTACGGTCTATAAACACTGCTCGATTTTTTTCGTTCGGAAGAAATCAAAACATTTTCTGAAAATAGAAATGAGGCAATGCGCAATCGAACAACAACAACATACAACCCGAGAAAGGAAACATTCATATTTTTATCATGAAGGAATGGATACTGAAGCGAAGCGAAAGCCTTATTTTTTTTCTAAATCAATAGTAATTGATATAAGTACGCACCATTACATGCATGGGTATACATACAATTACACCCACCATCACAAGTGTTTCGTGACATTAAAACTTACAGAAAATGTTTGCATAGAAAAAAAATCGAAAAAGCCATTTTAAGAGATAGCTAATTTAAATTTAAAACATTATTTTTAGCGACCGTAAAGCTTTAGAAATCAGAGGCCATTCATATTTATATGGACGGTCGTCGTATTATCGACCTCATATTATCATTTCCATTCTCCCTTTGCAAAGGGCGGCCTAACGAAAAAATCGAGCAATGTTCAAAGGCAGTAGTATCGAACGAAATTCTATAAATGTAGGCTAGTGAAATAGAAAATCATTTGGATCAAGAACTATATTTAAATAAGATTCACACTACTGTAGATAGCAGTATGGAAGTTATGGCAATTAAAACTAAAAATCTCCTTTCTTCACCAATTTTTAACAACACTAGATTGATTGATTTTCCAGGTTTTCCATTATTAAATAAAAGTAGAAAGCATTTAACCTTTTATTATCAAAGAAAAATAAACATTGATGGTATTTTAGGAGTTTCTGATGGCGTAAGGATTTTTATAGCAATTTCTATTACGTTTTAAAATCATTTTTCTAGTACTACTATTCCATCAAAGATATTTCCATTGGGGGTCGTTGTATGTGCAATGGGTTTGCTGATGAATGTCGACCAACCTCAGTGGTTGGACAGTATGCATGTAACTGTCAGTATAACTCTGAAGGAGCTCGTTGTGGAAAGTGTAAAGATGGTTATGTACAAAAGAATTGGAGACCAAGAACCAGTACTGATAAGTTTGAGTGTCAACGTATGTGTTTTTTACTATCAAGTTTAATCAGTGGATGTTTTAGTCATACGTTGTGCTAAAAATCACCATAATCAAATAATCTCTAGTTTTATCAGTTATATTCCAGAAAACTATAGCTTATACTTATGGTAGTCTCTAATGTAGTAAATTTTTGGGCATTGCTTTCAAAAATATGTATTTTACAGTGATTATTTGCAATAATTTTGAACCATGCCATCATTATAAAGTGGTTTTCTTTATAGAATGTAATTGTCATGGACACACCGAAGAATGTGAATACAATGAAGAAGTAGAAGAAAGAAAACTTAGTTTAGATATTAATGGAAATTTGGAAGGAGGCGGTGTCTGTAAAAATTGTAAACATAACACTCATGGTATCAACTGTGAAAAGTGCAAACCATTTTTCTACAGACCAGCTGGTGTAAAGATTACCGATCCTAATGCTTGTCAAGGTAGGACTTTATTATCAAGGCATATCCCAGTCAACAAAAACCTGTCCAAAGTTCTCAAAATTTACCTTAGAACAGCATTTGATCAAACGTTATTATAAGGTTATTTTATGGACTCTGAACAGGTTTTTGTTTACTAGGTATGCATAATAAAAAATCCTTTCTTTAGTGAAACTTGAAATGCTGCAGAGGTTTTAAAGAGTGTGGGGTTTCTTCTACTCTTTTACTTCGTGACATTTCTACAGAAGTAGATTATTTTTTATAGGAAATAGGAAGAGGTTGTTTAAAAATTCTATGGCCTTAAATATTTTAAAATTTGTTACTTTTCAGCTTGTAACTGTGATACCCGTTTTTCAACGGGATTGTGTGCTGAAGAAACTGGTCAATGTGAATGTAAAACAAATTACGTAGGAAGATATTGTGACCAATGTAACAAAGGTTTTCATATGTTTCCAACATGTAAAAGTAAGTTCATAAAAAAAGATTTGGTCTCCTGTTACCGTTTTTAATTTCAGATATAGAAAGTTCTTCTTTCTGAGTATCAATTCTTACCTTACCATGTCAACAGATTGTCTGTGTATCAATTTGATACATCTGAAATATATGCGATTAATGTTATTTGAAATAAAACTGGCCTGAAGCAAGCTATACATTACTGAAGTCTTATTGCAATATAATGAACGCTTCTAATAAAAAGATTCTGATAAACATTGAACTTTTCTAGCTCCCTTCCTTCTCCTTCCCTCTTCCAAAAGGTATAAATTTAATCTCAACTTTTTTTGCAGAATGTGGATGTGATATCAATGGATCTGAAGATGGTGAATGTACTCCAGACCAAGATCTTGGTTGCAGATGTAAGAAAGGATATGGTGGTTTTAGATGTAATGAATGCCTACCTGGATTTTTTGGATACCCAGAATGCAAAGGTACTATAGCCTGAATCCATGCTCAAATATCTCTCCCCCACATCTGGTTTCTACAGTCATTTTGGATCTTGTAGCTTTCTGAATATTTTCTAAATAATTTCTTTTGATACCATGGAATTCAGTGTTCACCTTCATTGACTTCCTATGGGTACAATTCAATCACCAGTTCCTGTTTCTTTAAAAGGGCATGGCTGTTATTTTGTCCAAGAGATAATGATTGCATTTATATTCACAAACCCTGTTTAGAATGCGATTGCTTGACTAGATTCAGTGCTGTTGATAACAATTGTGAACGTGACGAAGGACAATGTCGATGTAAGTCAGGTTTTGATGGACGTCGTTGTGAAACATGCAGAGCTGGTTTTTACAAGTTCCCATACTGTAAAGGTAATCTATTTAGTACAAGCTGTTATCAATCGAACATGTTAGACAGTCAATAATGTATCTATTTGTGTCTAAAACTTATTTTCTTAAGGTTGTTCTTTACTTAAATATTTTAGCTTGCCAAATAAATGTTGACTGAAAATAGTTGGAAATGTGTACAGCTATTGTTAAAATGACATCATTCTATTGTTCAAAATCGTACAGAGGGAGGGAGAGGGTCTAGAAATTGTTGTTTTGGTGCGTACACACTTTATGGAGGTTCCCCATTTGGTTTTGAAGACCTCATGCATATTGTTAATAATCAAGCTGTTACAATAGCGACAGAAACAGAATCAGTTGAAATTAATTTGAAACCTCTTAAAAATATTTTTCAAACTTGTTTAGATCACTTATTCATAGTTATTGTTTGTTGTTTAGACTGTGGTTGTGATCCACAAAAGACAACTAACGCGGTATGTGAAGCAGGTACTGGTGTATGTACTTGTAAACCCCAATATACAGGTCCAAGATGTGAAAGATGTGCACCTGGTTTCTTCGACCATCCTCGCTGTATCGGTAAGTTTTCAGAAAGACATTATAAAACATTGAAACTTTACCTATTTTTTTTTTGTCATCAAAAATGATTCTTTTTAAATGTGTTGTTTTTGTTACATGAATAGTTTAGATAATTTTTCTTGAGCTTTTTAATGGTTATTGACGATTGCTTATTAATTTAGCTTGCGATTGCTCATCTGCTGGCTCAGTAAACCAAAATTGTGATCCTAGAAGTGGTAGATGTGAATGTCGTGAGAATTACGAAGGTTACAAGTGTCAACGATGCAAACCCGGTTTCTACGGCTTCCCTCAATGTGTTAAATGTGACTGTAACTCACAAGGGTCAAGAAATGATCGTTGTGATTCGGATAACGGACAATGTAGTTGTGTATCACCTTATGTTGGAAAACAGTGTGATAGATGTCGACCTGGTTTTTATGGCTTCCCAAATTGTAAACAATGCAATTGTAATCCAGCTGGAACAGAGGCTCAACCAGGTGGTACTACAGGAGATTGCAGTTCAAACAATGATGTAAGAATTGAACAAATTTAAAGATATCTTAAAACTTTTTGATCAAAACCAGTGTGTAAAGCTTCCATAAAATTACTAAATTTATGATTTTTAGCAACATAAATAAAGCAGAAGCCAAGGTTCAAAATAAATGTGAATACCAAATGCTGAGGAGAAATTTTAATCATTCCCCCACAATACTTTGCTCATTTTGGCCTTTGATTCTAGACCAGATTTACCTGACTTTTCCATGTTAGTGTATAAGACTAAGTGTTCAAGCTTTGTCCTCCTTATGTACAGCTTGCCTGAAGAACTTTATAAAATACTGCTTTTATCATATGCACAATGCATAGCTAGATATATACCATTAATGTAAATGCATCTGTTAAGTTACAACATAGTTTCATGCAGGGTGCCAAATAACGGAGGATATCATTGTAGCCTGAATCTATGCTAAAAAATCATTCCTTCACCAAGTTTATTTTTACCTATCTCGACCCTTGTTTATGTTTTCTTTATTCTTTTAATTCTAGGGTTAATGTGTGTGTAAAAACAATGATAAAGGTCTTTTTTTAATTCTAGGGTCAATGTGTGTGTAAAAACAATGCTAAAGGTCTTTCTTTTAATTCTAGGGTCAATGTGTGTGTAGAAACAATGTTAAAGGTCTTGAATGTACTGAATGTAAAGCTGGATATTACAATTTACAAGAATCAAACCCTGATGGATGTTCTGGTGAGTATCTACAAGGGGCGAAATAAGTTAGAGTAAGCTTGGAGCTTGGTGGAGGGGAGAGATATTTGAGTATAGATTTAGGCTACATAGCCTGAATCGACACTCAAATATCTCTCCTCCACATTTGGTATTTACACTTATATCGAACTATGAGCTAACTCAGTTAAATTTGTTTTTATAACAAAATTGATTTGATTCTTTACAGTATAACTTATTTTAAACGACGATAGAGATGTTTCTATTAATTACATACTAAATTTACAATTATTTTTTCATTAGGATGTGGGTGTCAAAGAAAGGGAACAGTCAATGGTTTATTATCTTGTTCACAAGAGGGACAATGTAATTGCAAAGTCTTTGCTAAAGATTCAAAATGTGGAGAATGCAAAGATGGTTATTTTAATTTAAAAGAACCAAATATGCTTGGTTGTACAGGTGATGAAATTTATTGAATTATCATAACAAACGTTTTTGTTAAATTAACTTTTGTTTCTTCATTTTCATGCTTATTTTCTGTTACGTCCTGAATGGAACTCTAGTTCTCTTTAGTGTGTTTTATCGCTAAACACGGGTCGAAATAAGTACATTTTTGAGATTACCGAAAGAGTGTTATTGAGTATTATAAATTCAGGTTATGTAGACCCATCCACATTTTGTATATTTGCAGTTGTTTTGAACTCTGTGTAAATTCATAAAGAATTTAATTATATTCTTGGTTTGTTGTCCATAGGTTATGGTAACTTTAGCTTCTTCTCTCTTATAGATATTCTTGTAAATGCTCTGAAATATAATCTTTATTGTGATCTTTTCTTCGTATAGGTTGTGAATGTGACATCGGAGGTTCATCTAACAAGACGTGTTCCAAATCAGATGGTCAATGTTCATGTCGTCCAAATTTAAGTGGAAGAAAGTGTGATAGGTATAATTTTTAAACAGATCATTCTCAATGGGAATATATGTTTTTCTTAATGAATTGGTTGCTGCCATAGTCAAATTCAATACATCTCACTTACAGTTCCCTTGATGAGTGTTTTGAAATATTTTTGTTTCTCACACATTCACGCAGTTATAGAATTAGCTATAATTTTTCGAGAAGATTTTTTTTGATACCTCATTTCATATCGACACTTACTACATGCACAGTTTTGCTTAAAGAAATACCGAACCCTCATATGATATTTTTTTACACTTTTGTTTTATATATCAAATAAAAGCTGATAACCTGAAGAATATTTATTTATTACAAAGGAAAAAGAATTCGAAATTAAAAAAGTCATTATTGCTAAAAAGTAACAAAAATACCTAACTTTCAAACAGACAAATTTGAAAAATAATGTATCTCTTAAAATCTCTTGTCACATAATTATACATTTAAATAGTCATTTTCAATTATTTTCAATGTCTCATTAAATAATTTTACATGAGAAAAATAAACAAACTGCCTGAAATGATCGCTCTGTTCGTGAGATGAATAAAGACAAGAATTTACAATGTTTACCCAATTATTTTGCCAAAAAATTAAAAAAAAAAAAACCTCAGACACACTTTTTCTATAGATCAAATGAGGTGCTTTTTTGTAATTTTTAGCTAGATTGAAAAGTCATTGTACGTTCTTCAAAGTTTTGGCTATGAAAAAAGAATGCAAAAAAACAACATTTTGTTAAATAGAATAATTATTAATAAGCTTACAAAATACGTTCATATGCAAAACATATGAAAAAATTATAAAAGATTTTCTAAACGCCATTTAGAGGTTTTGCTGTATCCCTAAGTTGCATGCTCTTTATCACATTATCTGTATTAAAAGTTAAATCTCTACTGTTTTATATAGAGTTGACTGTAACTATTATTATCCAACTTTACATCAAATTCGTGCGGAAATGGAAGATGGTACTACTGTTGATGGTGATGCTATTCGATTTGATTATCAAGAAGATAAATTCCCTGGTTACACTTGGAAAGGATTTGTTCTTATCAATGATAGACAGGTAATGTTTTCTATGGGCTGTTATTTTATTTTATTTTATTTATTGCTTGTCTACATCGGTAGGCTACTCAAATAAAAAGTTCTCTACAGGAGTCAAAATAAGGAATATTATTTTTTCCAGTTACTGTATATTAGTATGTTTAATTTTAACCAATGTAAGACCAGTCAAGAGCCAAAAACAGCCAGCCATGACCTATGACTGGACCTTATTTTGACCCCTGCTCAAAGCATGTGTAAAAGTAATTGTGTTATTTTTTATCTTTCAGTCTGCTGTTATTGTAACAATTGATGTTCCAAAAAATTCTCTTTATCAAGTAATGTTCAAGTATGCGTTAAATCAAATCCAACCACAAATGGGACGCGTAGCAGCTTATAAAGTAACTTCAGGTTAGATATTTACGTTATTTGCATTCAAAGATTTAAAACTCTGCAGAAAGACAATGCCCATTAGATGATGTGCAACTTTATATTTTATTTTGAAAACACAACATACTGTTTTTTAGGTAATAGTCAATTTCTTGGTGTTGCTAACTTTGCTTCTACACAGAAAGGTAATGGTTTTACAACTATGTATGCTACAGTTGAGGAGACAAGTGGTAGAACATTATATTTCCCATTGTCTAAAGGGAAGTGGAAAGTTAAAGTTGAAGCTTCAAATTCAGAACTACTCTTGGTAAGTGGTGACATGGTTCGAAATAACTGTAAATACCAAATGTGGAGGAGATATTTTTAAACATAAGGCCTTTAGAATTTATGCTCAAAAATCACTTCTCCACCAAGGTTTTTTTTTACTAATTTCAACCTTCCTATGAAGTTTTGTTTCTACCGTTTTATAACCATAATTCTAGGAAATATCTTTCAAAGTTTGATCAAGCAAAATCTGCTTTTAATCTTCGATTGCTGATTTATATTTTGTTTTTTTAAATTTTCAGGATCACGTAGTATTAATACCGAAAGAATATTCTCAGGCAACAGATTTGACTAAACAAGTCCAAACTCCATGTGAAGTCACAACTACAGATAAATTTTGCAATTTGTTTCGATATGTATCTATCGATAAGTTTGTTAAAGTGGAAGCGGAAAAACCTGGAAAAACGAGAAGAAAAACACCTGTTCCTTTGTTCAATGATACTGCTATTCTTTCAAAATTAGATTATCAAGCAATGGTTTTATTGTCACCTCAATATGTAAGTATATTTTATAATGAGGTTTTTATTCCACTTAACCCTATTCCGCCTGGGGGC
>JAUELI010143971.1:0-12788 GCA_031471325.1 Catablema vesicarium
TATCATTCTCCAATTAACTATTTTTCCTTTTAATAATTTATTATGATTAACGTGTTTAACAGGGTTCAAAATAACTGTGAATATCAAATGGGGAAGAGAGGTCACACCTCCACCAAGCTTATTTTTTTCTTATTTCAACCCTTGGATAAACTGATAAACCGCACCCAACCAATCGATTGTGCTAGACTTGATAAATTTTGCAATAACTTTAATAATTTTTAACATTATCTTTCAAATTTACTGGAGATGGAAAATGCCAAAAACAATCATGTCAAGTAAAAAAATAATTTTATTTGTGCTTTATAGGTGACGAAACTATGCGATTTATCTTCTGAAAATGACCCCGTCACCTCTGTTGCCTGGACAGATCGGGTAAGTGTACCAGCGTGAAAATAACTGTGAATACCAAATGTGAAGGAGAGATTTTTGAGCATAAATTCAGGCTATTTATTCAGGCTGAATCTCTTCTCTCTTATTGTTACTTGTTTTGACCCTTGTTTACTAATGTTGGTGTTCATTTAAATTTCTTGAAATTAGATAAATAAATAAATTAAATTTAGGGTTTAAGTATGTAAGGCTCTGTTTTAAAAATCCTTTATAATTCATATTTTTCAGCGCCAAACATAATGGTATTTTAGGCAATAACATCATTAGCTGTCCAAAAAACTTGTTATCTCTATACAGTCTAATTTTAGAAACCCTACTTCCTGTTGGAGTTATTTAACATTTTATCCTTCTTTTCTTTGCAGTAAGTTTTGCAACATTATTTGTTCTTAGGGAAACCATATAGCGGTTGGTACACATAAAGGATATGTGCAAATATGGGATACATCGGCAAACAAACGAGTTTCTGTTTTACAGGGACATACTACCAGAGTTGGTAAGTATAATATCAACTTACATAATCTTGTTTCCAAAGAAGTCTTAGCTCAGTACTTTAAGGTTTTATTAACCTCTAGCTCAGTACTTTAAAGTTTTTTTCACCTCTTTTTGATTATTCCAGTTAATTTATGATTGAAATTCAAGTGTAATTGTTTGATTAACCACAGTCATTTGTAATCTTGAATGAAGACACATAGTAAGTCTCTTCGGTCACATCCGCAAGAGTAAAACATAAGTTGAGTTACAGAGAATGAAATAGCTTTTAATAAGTGCAACGATCTATCAGTAGACCTAATAGTTAATAAACTTTATTGATAATTAAGTGTAAGCATTATCACAATTTCTGCTTTTAAATTTGAAGACTTTTTAAAATTATTTGAAATTGAATTAAAAATCCATTAAAAATTGAAATTGACTTCTTGAGGCACCATTATACATTTTATCATTATCAACTAAAAAAATACTATGTACTAATATGTAAGAAATATACATTACCATATTTTTTTGAAGGGTACCTTTTCAAATAGAACTCTTTACATTATAGGTAAATGGTAAATAACTTAGTAAACAAATCTTTGGACAGCTCTTTTAATTGTTTTTTTATTTTATTTTAAGGCTCACTTGCATGGAATAATGATTTTCTATGTTCTGGGAGTAGAGATCGGGTAATAATCATGCGTGATGTCAGGTACGGTACCTGCTTTCAATTTTTTACTTGCTAAATTATTAAAGTAGATGTCTTCACTTAACAAAACAACAAATAGTTTTAAGCCTCTTACACCATAATGGAGATTTTGGTAATTAAATAATTATCAAAATGATATATTGAAAAATTCTACTCGTCTTAAGGTGGCTTGCACCCCTGAAACGTACTTTAACAAATAGCGATATTTTTTGGTAGAAAATGTACTTTTTCTATTTTATTTTTTTAATACTCGTAGGTAGTAGACTCTGGTAGTAAAAGAATCATTTTTTTTTTTACCTGGATAAATCACGTGTTTCAAAAAGCAAATTAAAGTCACTATATAAAAAAGCAATAAAGTTCCGAGATCATTTTTTTTTTAACAATTTTTGGTTCCTGTCCCCTTTACTCTGTATTTTGAAAAATAGGATGTCTCATTTTTTGTTTTAAGTTTCAGTTTCGAAGATATGGCATTTTTCATAAATTAAGTTTCGTAAATTTCGTAAATTTTCGTAACTAAGCCAATAAAAACTTCCATATAGTTTTATCTAAGCTCTCCAAGAAAAATCGTGGACACCCTTCTGTTCCTAATAGATTGATCTAACTTTACCAAAGTTTTGAAGAAAATTCAAACATCTCACGGAACTTCATCGCTCTGGGCGTAGAAAAACTATATATTTTTTTTCTTGTGTACACGATCAGGTGAGTTAAACTTATAAAATGTTCTAACTTTCGAAATATATGATATAAAGTTGATAAATTGTTTAATCTACTCAAGTGAAGTGATTATCTTCACTTTTTACACAGTTTTAAAATGAGATAAAAATTTGACTAATCGCCCGCCACCTTAAATAGTAATAATTTTAACTTTTTCCACCACAGGTAACTTTTCATTTCCTACAGAAACACAATATAATAGCTTTTTTTATTGAATAAATTTTCTTACTGCATTGGGCAAAATACGTCAGAAACTTTATCAGTCAATGAAACACTCTCCTCCCCAGCTAACATATCCTGCCTTTGCTGAAATTGATAGAACAATTTGAAATCAGCATGATATCAAGTTTGTGTACCTAAATAGTCTGGTCGAATTAGCCCAAAAGATAGCCTGACCTGGAACAAATTGTTATAAAGCAATTTTTGGTATCAAAAGAAGCGCAAATTCATCTTCTATGAGATAATCAAAAATCCTCTGCGATAACTTTTGGGCAAAAAAAGTTATAGCGGTAAGAGTAACTTTGGCCTAACTACTCCCACCTAACAGTAAAAATCATGAAATTCAACTTCATTTTTAGTTGAAACCACCTATATCATTAGGAAGCTCTTAAAAAACTATATAAAGACTTATAAACGAGTTTAGTATTTTTTCCAGCCGTTTTTGAGTAAAATACGGTCAATGGGTTTTTGCCTATTTTTCCGCTTTTTCTCTAAATTTCATCAAGTTTGACCTTATTTTACTCAAAAATGGCTGGAAAAAACACTAAACTTGTTTATAAGTCTTTTATACAGTTTTTTGAGAGCTTTCTAACGGTATCAACGGTTTTAACTGAAAATGAAGTTGAATTTCATGATTTTTACTGTCAGGTGGGAGTAGTTAGGCCAAAGTTACTCTTACCGCTGTAACTTTTTTTGCCCAAAAGTTATCGCAGAGGATTTTTGATTTTTTTAAAGAGGAGGAAATTGCGCTGATAACAAAAAATGCTTTATAACAATTTGTTCCAGGCTAAATGTTAATTCGACCAGACTAAAACTCTCAGATAAGTAATGGTAACCTGGATTCACAGGGCTCCATCTATTAGCTCCATTTCAGCAACACATGGAAATTTTTCCTAAAAGGAATACCATCAGCTTGTACTTTATTTTTTTTACAGATGTCCTACATCATCAGAGAAAAGACTTGTTGGTCATAGACAGGAGGTGCGTTTGTTATTATGTTTTATTGCCACTGTGTTAGGGTTACTTTAAAGTACCCAATTTATGTTTGTGTTAATCTGTAATACGGTAGATTATTTCAAAGTAATTGTTATAAGAATAAATGATAAAAACTATGGTAATTATGAACCAATGTGTAAACCAATCTTGTTTCATGTATCTAGTTCACAGTATACGAGAGCGGCGCAGCTCAATTGAACCTGCACCCTATCAGTTAGATTATACCGAATGTTGCACAGTCCAAACTCTAACTGACTCCCAGCAAGCGTGATGAAATTAGATATGATAATTTAATGTAAAGGGTTTTATATTTTTGCATGTTCTATTTTATTTTCAAGGTTTGCGGATTAAAATGGTCTCCTGATAAACAATTGTTGGCGTCTGGGGGAAATGACAATAAGGTAGATTTTGATTTCTCATAATATTAATTCAATTTTTATGTGCATCCATCCAAAGAAATGTTGTTAAAGTGCTCTATAATTAAAAAGTAGGACTTGTGGTTTTACCTTAGGGGTACTAATTTTTGCGGGTATTTAATATCGCAAGTCGAAAAAAATCGT
Source organism: Catablema vesicarium (assembly GCA_031471325.1). NCBI lineage: Eukaryota > Metazoa > Cnidaria > Hydrozoa > Anthoathecata > Pandeidae > Catablema > Catablema vesicarium. Next base: position 4,057 of record JAUELI010143971.1, read on the forward strand.
ATTTCGCGGGTAATAATTTTCAAGAATGAGCAATTTTTCGAAATTTCACGGGTATTACATTTCGCAAATTGGAGATCTTTTCAACCAAAAATGCGCCATTTGGTGGCATTTTTGGTGAAAAAAGGCAAAACTTTATTTTTGCTGGTATTTATTTTTGCAAATGATTGATTAAATTTTTTTTCGCGGGTATTTAATTCTGCAAAATCATGAAAATTCGCGAAAATTTGTACCCGAGAAAATTAGTACCCCTAAGGTAGTTAAAAGTCGCAGACATTTTTCTCTGTGTTGTTAGTAACTGTTTATTTAAAAAAACATAGCATTTGAGACAATTGGGCTGATTTTTTAAAAAACAATTAAATTAGGGAGGTCAGTATATTCATTGTTTTTACTTTTAGTTATTGGTTTGGAATCTTCATAGTACATCTCCATTTCAACAATATGCAGATCATTCTGCTGCGGTCAAAGCTATTGCTTGGTCTCCACATCAGGTAAGTTTATTTTTTAGTTTACTCTGATGAAAATAATATTTTGTATTATTAGATCCATTGCTTGATTCTGTGTGTGCTGTGAAGCATACCCAAGGGTGAGCGTAAGTAAAGGCTGATTTCCATTCCTCAAAAAGAGAGCGGGTGGGCGGACAAAGTAACGCTAATGACGTCAGGCGCATGTGTATTGACTCAGCGGAGAAAACAACGCTCATGAAAGTTAAATCATTTTAAACTCTTTTGTCCGCTCGGCGAGAATAGTTCGCCCGCCCGTACTCATTTTCCAGATGCACAAGAAATAACAGTATTACTAGGCGAATTTCATTTAACAAGTGCAAAATTTCTATAGTTTCAATAACTTTGGATGACAATTCCATATTGTTTTCTGATCTGTTGAAATTAAGGGCTAACAAGTCCAATATACACCCTGTATTCTTGATGATCTTTTCATTATTTGCAATACTATTATATTATTTGGAAATAGAATATCAGTTAGAAACTTACTTCATATATAATATCAAGAACAATTGAGAATTTAAGAGAAAGAACATTTTATGAAAGATTTTTGACAAAACAAAACAAAAACAGGAGAGGATAAATTATATTTATTCATTTATTTTTAGCATGGTCTTCTTGCTTCTGGTGGAGGTACAGTAGATAAAACGATACGATTTTGGAATACCTTGACTGGACAACCGATGCAATATGTTGACACAGGATCACAGGTTTGTGCACATTTGATTTATAATTTTGATGTCTGTAATTACAAATTTAAATGTTCTTTAAAAAAATTGAAGCAAGAAAAAGGTTGGTGCGAAAAACTTGATTTGATTTGATTTTGACCAAATTTAACAGTAACTTAGATTTAATTTAATTTAATTTTCTTCTGTTATGACTGGAACTTTCTAGTGTTTAGCTTAGGGGACAGGTAAAAACATGTTCTGTTGTGGTAAATTTTTAGTACAACTGTGTTAATCTGAGCCATAGCGAGTTGCAACATTAAAGAACAAGCTTGATAATTTCTAGAGAGATTTACATAAGCGTACTCACATAGGTGTATGTATGATGGAAAAGTACGACACAAATCTACGACAAATCCATTTGTTTATTATGTAGAGCTTTCGGCCTACTCATAGGCCATTTTCAATACAATAAATTTTACAAAATTCGTTAATTTTATATAAAAAATTACAAACTATTTTACCATATAAGGTAATAATTCAAAAACATAAATAAACTACTAACTTAACTAACCAATGCCAGCATTTAGACTAATGTCATAAACTCCCCAGGCAATGGTTAGTACGGTGTATGTAATTATATATGGAAATGAAGTCTCCATATCAGCCAATAAATAATTTCGTCCACTGAGAGGAGAAAAAGTGGAACAATTTTAACCAATGGGAACCGGCCTTAAATGCACTCAGTCTTTTAGCAATGTTTCAGTTTGACCTCTACCCCATACCGCAAACTGTATTTTTTAACCTTGTTTTTATTAATATTAATAGACTTTTCCATGTATCTGTCTCTACGAACAAGCTTTTTTATCTGTCTCTACGCAAAAGCTTTTTTGAGAAATATTCTAATTCCAAAAAATTCCGTTGTGACAAATTTGAGTCGCAGCCAGAATTTAGTCAAATTTAATTTAGTCATGGAATTTGTTCCAAAATTTGTCATAATCAAATGTTTCAAGGTTAATATAATTATACATACAGTGTTCGAAATAACAATAAATAATCGCTGTGGAGGAAGCAATGCTCAAATATCTCTCCTCCACATTTGGTATTTACTGTTATTTTGAACCTTGACATACTTTTATTTATAGGTTTGCAATTTGGCTTGGTCAAAACATTCAAATGAACTGGTATGTGTGTGTAATACTTTTTGCTAAATAATTGGTTCTAATTTATTCCACTCTCTGAATCAGTATGGATTGGTATGAAGTGAAATTTTCAGGCAAATTTTGCAAAATTATTTAAAAAGAAACTAATATAACCACCATTTGTCTTGCAAGCTCTCTATCCCAAGTTCTCGATACAAATGTTTGTATGATGAACCTTTGATGATGACAGTTATTGCTAGTGCAGTATTGCACTGATTCGATCATTCTGCAAAAAATATCATTATGGAGCTGGTCATTATAATGATGTTACTATTCAGCCTAAATCTGTGCTCAAATTCTCCTCCACCAAGTTGAAAATTCAATTATTTCTTTCGTTAAGACCATTAATATAATTAATAGTAGTTAATCTTAACATACAATGAGCCTCTCTCTCTCTAATCGCCTTTTTCAAATAACCACTGCCAAGCAAGAGCAATAGTGTAAGTTGGTTGTTTTTATTTTTAAGGTTAGCACCCATGGATATTCTCAAAATCAAGTTCTTGTATGGAAATACCCTAGTCTAACGCAAGTTGCAAAACTAACTGGACACACGTATCGTGTATTATATCTGGTAAGTGAAGTCTGCTAGCATTAGGTTTGGACTTGGAAACAGCGCACTTTAATTATAGGGCTATTTTTCAGAATTTAATCACAATGTACCTTAAGTGGATTAATTTTCGCGAGTACTTATTTTCACGAGGTCAAAAAAAGTACATTTCGCAAGGATTTATTTTCTCGAATGAGTCACTTTTGAATTTTTCGGGGGTACTTATTTTCGCGAATCATCCTTTTTAAGATATTTCTCGAATATTAATTTTCACGAATTCGAAATTTTACTGCTTTTGCAACCTTTTGCAAGTGTTATTTTGTCAAATTTGAAGATTTTGAGGAAATAATATGGTGACTGACCTATTGCAGTGAAATAAATATATACTTTGTTTCAACAAAAATAACGTTTTTCTGACAACAAGAAAAAAAATTGTTATTTCTAAAAATTTTGCGAGGATTTATTTTCGCGAATCGGCAGTTTTTAAAATTTTCGGGAGTACTTATTTTCGCGAATTGATGATATTCAAAATTTTAGCGAAGACTTTATTTCGCGAATTTGGGTCAAATTCGCGAAATTCGTGAAAATTAATCCACTTAAGGTATGTCCAAGATTGAGGAATAGAGCACTCTCAAAATCTTGTACAAGATGTTTTTTGATATTTCGATTTGTCTGTAATTTTTGATTTTTTTTCATGGTTTTTTTTTGATATTTTTTGTTGATGTTTTGATGATTTTTTTGATTTGTTCTGGTGATTTTTTTTTCTTTTTCTTTCTTTCTTTCTTTCTTGATTTTTTTTTTATTTTTCTGATTGTTTAGAGTTTCTACGTGATTTTTTAAGGTGCTTCACCCCTCGTCCAGAACACCTTCAGGGAATTAATTTTCGCGAGAACTAATTTTCGCGAGGAAATTTTTCAAGCATTTCGTGAGAATTTAATTTCGCGAATGGGCTCCCTTCTAAAATTTCGCAAGAATTTAATTTCGCGAATCGCAAAAACAGAGGAAGTTTTATCTACCTAATATTTTCACACAGTGTAAAAAATAGTTTTCAAGTTGGCAAATCAGAGCACTTTTCATTATTTGGAACTTAATTGTCCTTAATTATGACGTCACTTGTAAAATTAAATTAAAAATTTTCGATTTTTACCATCTTATTCAACATAATTAATTTAAGTCAAATTTTTACTAAATTTCGCGGGAATTCATTCTGGCGAAAATTAATTCCCTTAAGGTATTTTGAAAGATTAAAAATGTAATAAAACTATTACTTATCTGCTGAAACGAAGTGTTCAGTACATATTAATCTAAAAATCGGTATTTTTCTATTTACTTGAAATTCAGTTCTCTAAAATTTCTTTTACGTTTTTTCAAACTTCACGGGGTTTTCATTTCTGAATGAAAACGTTTAAATGTATAAAAAAATGTTCTGAAGAAGACTAAAATAATTTGTCGTTTTCCATAATGTGATTACCATATAATATGTAGGGAAATGAATAAAAAATACACAATATGTGGTACTGATTTATAGCTGTAAATTGTTGGTACAGGATAATGAAAATAGGATGAATATTTCTGAGACAGGAGCTAATTTAGTATAAAAAGAACGAAAAATTTTTTCTCGAGATAATGAGATAATCTGTTTAATAACAGCTGGTGTCTTTATTGTTAATTTTTTCCTTCTAATTACGTACTTTTCAAAAATAATACAAATGAGCACGTACATAAAATATGTTTTGCAGACCCCAGTATTTCAACTAGTTTTCCCCAATTTTCTCCAATAATAAAATTGGGAATTTAAAAGAAGGAATTTTACCATTTAAAAGCAAAGAGCTTCCCAATACAACAACAACAAAAAAACCTACCGTCTATAGTTAATCATGGGACAAAAATGTAGAGAGCAAAGAGGATAAAAAAATCCTGATTACACTTCTGTTGCAAAATACATTGTTTAGCTTCGCAGTATGGTTTCTTAATGCAGAAACAGTCAATTTTCAGTGTGAGGGAAGTATCAGTATTAGTATTAGCTTTCCATGCCACTCTTTTTCTTTAACTGACTCAGGAAAATCTTTTTTTGTCTTGCATAAGATGTACCTTTTTTATCTAGTCAATGTCACCAGATGGTGAATCAGTCGTAACAGGTGCTGGTGATGAAACTTTAAGATTTTGGAATGTCTTTAGTAAAAATTGTACACAAAAGGTAAGTGAGCTATAATTTTTATAATGGTTTCTAAGATAGTCACGTGATGTGATTGTATTGTTTGATCTGCAAATAATTTCCCTGTTCAAGGCCGATTTCTAATAGTTATATTTGTACACTTGGATGGATAAAGTAATGTTGTGTGACCTCAATATATCTAAATATAGTACAGATGCAGTGGGCAGAGGCAAAAAATATAGGTCAAGAGTTTGAAGTTTCCGCTCACAATTTCAACCGATCAATATTGAAAAACATGAACATAAAAGCGTTCAAAATTATGGAAACAATATAAAAACATAAACATTTAAAAAGTGGGCAAAATAATGGAAATACCAAGTTTCGTATGTGCGATATTTTTCCGCCCTGAAAAAAATCACCTGGCAGAGAAAAAACACAAATGGAAAGTGTATATGAGTGTTTAGCTTATCCGGTTCTATGCCTGATACAATAAGAATCCTGAAGATTCTGGTGATTTCCAAGTTCACAAGGCCAGAGAAGATTGTAGCAATAAGTAACACCTTGCTTTCCCCATTTTGTTAATGCAGGCAGTTGGTAACCTTTTTTATTACTGTGATGATAAAATTTATTTGCTATTTTTATTTAGGAATCTCGATCGGAATTAAATTTATTCTCACATATTCGATAAGAATTTATTTTACAATGTGTAGACTGTTTATGTACTTTACAATTACCTCAAAGATAACGGATTGTGCTGGTTAGAGTTAGGGATCTGGCTGTACATCATTTAGCGTAATCAAACTGACTCAAAGTGTGTGGGTTTAAGGTAGCACTGAACCTTAAGTATTGGGATTATATTACTACAAATTTATCAAAAAATAAACACTTATTCCATTCTGATTTTCAGGAAATTTTACATTAAGATAGTAGAAAGGTTATTACTTAAAATACTAAATGCCGGTTTTTATGCAAAACGATTTTTAACCGATGTGGTTGCAATAAAGTGTTATTTTTAATCGCTTCGTTAAAATTTATATAAGGTTACACCAGAGCTACCGGTTTTCATCCCTTAATTAAAACTTTGAAGTATTACCGAAGCAAAATCAAGCATATATATATCATAATTATGTGGTTAATTTTTTTGATAAATTTGTCATATAATTTCAATACCGAAGGTTCAGTGCTACCTTAATTGAGTTCTGCTTCTCTCATAATCTATAAACTAGGTACATTCTCTCAGTAGCACAGTTGGTAGAACAATCAGCCAGCAAGCAAGCTGTCCTGAGTCAAAACCGTACTCAGTACGTTATCTTGAGATAGCTGTAAATTACATTGTATGTGGTGTTCAAATATAATTTATTTAAGAATAGTGTAAAGCAAAGAAATCACAAATTTTTACTTTTTTTTTTATTTTATCCCGCCATTTTTTTACGTAGAATTCGAATATCGAATAATTATTCAATAATTTCAATTAGTTTCCTGAATAATTTGCGTTACTAATTAATTAATTGTTTAGTTTTAAGTAAACAAAACAAACTTTAAATTGATTTTTTAGAAAGTTCATTTCTGACAATTTTTCTGAACTTTGACGAGTTTTATTGGAAAAAAATTAATTTGGTATTTTTTGGAAAGAGTGCTCACGAACAAAACTTTGCCTCGTTTTTTCGTTTTAGGACATAGATCGAAAAATATCGACAAAAATGCTGGCACTATATGCATTTTAATAATTTATTTGTTTAATTAGGGATATCTCCAGAATAAAAAAAAAATGAGGCAAACTTTTTTAAATACCAGATATAATTGCACAATAATGGCGTAAAAAAAATAAAACTGAGGGGACTTAGAACGTCGAATGTAAAACTGTGAAATCGACTTTTTCAGCGATTTAAGATAATTATATAGTGCCTAAATTTCATAAAATCTCGATGGAAACTGAAGTTTTATTCGCCAAAAAACGGAAATCCGTTTCTTTGCTTTACACTATCCTTAACCCTTTTGACCCTTCGTTGGTGATCCCTGTTAGAAAATTCATTTAATGACATCTTCAGAGGATGTTTTATTTAGTCTTCAATCAGTGAATATATTAGGGACACACTAACAATGGACGAAAGAGTATATATTATTATTTTATAGTCTATTATTTCTAACCTGTTAGTATATTGTATATAATATTTATTACCCAGGGTACGAAATAACAGTAAATAACAAATGTGGAGGAGAAATATTTGAGCATTGATTCAGGCTTGCTCAAATATCCTTCCTCCACAGTGATTATTCATTGTTATTTCGAACACTGTTACCATTAAAAATACCTATTAAAGGGTAATTACTGACTAAAACTTAAGTTCGCCGCAAACCGTTTAAAATCTGCAAACATGTTGGCACGGTTCACTATACCTCTGTAACAACATTTGAGTAAAATCGACGCAACCATGACCAAAATAATCTTTTAACCATAACTTTTGGGATATATAATGAATCAAGTTCAAATAATGTCCAAAATTGTAAAATGTTGTGCTAATAGTTTGTAACAACCGCAAACCGTTACAACATGTTAAGTAGTTTTGCTCAGATTGAAGGGAAATGTTGGCCAACATTTTTTTAGCATGTTTAAATGCTGTTGGCAATGTTGGCCAACGGTTTGCGGCGAGCTTTAGAAGCTGTTTTCCAGATAATTTCAGCAATTTTAGTATATTTCTTTGCGGTTTTTTTTTTAATGCATTTGTGTTTGTGTAGAGGGGAATAAGAAAATGCAAACTTGCTGAGATTTTCCATTAAGTTAAGAGTAAGAGGGAAAAGTTCATGGCTTTTGAATGCTTTTAAGCTATCACTGAACCCTAAAAAGTGGTTTAATCGATATAAACTTGCTTTCCTATATATCCTATCAAACACTTTCAAATTGTTTGAAATTCCATAAAAATTGGTTTTTAGGGTTTTAGTCAACATAATTTCCTTATAATAGCATAACCTGTAATATTAAACCATTCTTTTTCTTCCCATCATGACCTTGTTTATTCTTTAACAAAAATTGTCGAAAACATTGCGATAAATAAGGAACAACGTGAGCGCAATTAACATTTTTTAATACGTATTAGTCTAAACATCGACTGTGTAAAGCACTATTTACTTTACTTTACTAGTCTGTACTTGGGTTATTTTTGCGTTTTTAAGTCGAATTCTACACGTATAAAACGTGCATACCAGACAATTTATAATTATTTTTTATTTTTTTACAAGTATTACATTATGACGAATAAATGTGATTGATGCTGATGACCGTATAATATTTGAGCTACTTTAAAGAAAGAAACTTTTGCTGAAAAAACTTTAGCGATTTTTTCCAAATTTTATTCTTGCAAAAAATGAGTTTTAGACTCCCGAAAGTCATGAAACATAATTCTTCAAAGTAAGCTTAATCTTATCCTTTTATATTTGCGGAGCATGTAATTTATACTTGCACCGAAAAAAGCGTTGTATACAATTCTTCTCCGAAGATAGAACATGTACCAAAATGAGAGTACATTTTATGGTGGTTGTTCACTTGAAAAATACCATTCTAGAAAATCGAAATACCATTCTAGCAAATCAATTTAGAATAACCTTTCTACTATATCTTAGTGTGAACTTTCATGAAAATTTTAATAGATAAGGCGGTATTTCTGT
>JAUELI010144303.1:0-12775 GCA_031471325.1 Catablema vesicarium
TTGTATTACCTTTTACCTCCGAATATAAAGCCCCCCCCCCCCCCCCGGAAATAACTTGTCCAAAATAGCCCGGGTGGAATAGGGTTAACCTTATAAAAATAATATTATGAAACTATATGTAGTCCAACTTAAATAAATTAAATAAATATAAAATAAATAAGCAAGAATTTCGGATTTCCTTCAATCTAATTTTCATAGGAGACCTTCGCATGTAATAGTTGCTAATCTTTTATGTTTCGTACTTCTTAGAACTGTGTCATTGTTACATGTGACATCACAAATTAATGTTTACAAATAACTCGATATACGCGTGCTTCTGAACGCTGTTAGAAAATATTAAATATTGCTGCTTTGAAACATTTGTATTTTAGACGATAAAAATATTATATTGTTTATGCAACAGAATTTTTTTCCCCTCTGTTTTTTTTGCATGAAATCTTTTTCATATTTTCATTTTTCAATTTCTGCTGAAAACGGAAGTTATCAAATCGGCATACTTTCAAAATGCACTAAAACTGCGACTGTGCTCGCCTCTCTTATGACACGTCAAAGTTTGGGGGAAAATACTACATAGTAGAATAAATAGTAGATCTGGTTTCAATATGTTAATCTGTGGATTGTGAAAATGTTCTTTAAATTCTGTTGTTATTTTTGTTTTGTTTCACTTTTTGTTCGTCAAATGTGTTCAGAATTTGATGATTTGGATGTTCTTTTTAGAGTTTTCAAGAATTGCTTACTATGTGAGCATTTTATAATTTATCAAGTTCCACATATCGATTTCTAATGATCTTGTTTTGAGCAATTTTATAGCATTGCGAAAGTTTTTGCGTGATAGCTTGTATTGAGCGTATATCGGGCATGGGTATGTTTTTTGTTAAATTGATACCACTTTAACCCTATTACGCATGTGAATTTTCCTAAAATTTAATTGACTTTCAGAAAATCAAATTGTGGGTAACGCATTTCTCATTAGGGGGTAGAATCGAAAAAATAGGGTTTCAATATTATTTGGACTTAGAGACCACAATTTTGAACTTATTTGTAATATAAGTTAACAAAATAGGTTACTAAGTAGCATATTGGGTTATATTTTTTGTGTATCCACCATTTTGAATGTATAATTTTCAGCCCAGAAAATTTGAATTTACAGACCAATAGTGATTTTTTATAATTTCGGTCTGATCACATTTAAATTCTCCCAACCAACAGCCTGATTTTTTTTAAATTTGTAAACTAAGAAGACCTTTTATGGACATTTCCCAATTCCCATTTTTTTTATTACTTTTGTCCAGAAATTGTGGTCCAATTCGAGAAAATGAAAAAAGTGATTTAACCATTTAACCTTGTTCTGATCATGTACATTTTCTCCCAATGTTTCATATATTACCCCATTATGGATATTTATTAGACCAGAAACTGGCAAAATTCTATTGGACTGACGGGCTGGCCCGGTTAGCGAGATCTCGGATTCTTTAGCTGAGATCTCGGCAAACGGGATTAATATTTTCTCATATAAACACTCCAGCCCGCTTTCCAGGCTGATTTTGGACAAAGTCCACATGCGCAGTTTAAATACTTTACTAAAATCAAAATGGTTTGAGGCGAATAAATCGAAAATGCCGGGCTCGGAAAACCTATATAAACACTAACTTGAATTCATCCCGCCAACAGCAGCCCCTAAGACTAAGATCGTTTATTAAAATAAAGTCACGCAAAGTTGGTGAGTACGAGTTGCGATTATCGTGTGATCGTGTATGTTCATCATAGGTTTACTGGAAATCTTTGAAAATCTCCAAGAACTAGTATTTTGGAATCATGCATGTTGGTTTCATACTTTGAATAGAAGTTATAGTGATATTTTCTAGTTTTCGAATGATTTTGTTGATCGTTTTTACAGGGAGTTTCAATCGAAATTGAAAGTAGAAACCTATTATATTGTTTCCTTGATGAAAATGAAGATACGGGGCCTTTTAAGGAAACTTACTATGCTAAGCAAATAACTTTGGATCGAGTAATTTTCTCAGTGAAAAACGAGCTTTAGTGTAATTTTCATTTACATATTGGTATATGTATAAATATATATGATGTGGTAGTTTTTCTAATTTGTATTTGTTGGTATGAATCTGCATTTTGGTTTCGTTATTTTTAAATGTTTTAGCTCTTCATAATGTTATTTTTTATATATAATTCCTTCCATTTTTGTTTTGTTAGTGACTCCATATCCACTGTTGATAGGTGTCTTGTGTATCTATTATCATTATATATTAGAGATAAAAGGTTATAGCGGATATATAATATAACTTAAAATATTTATCTCCACAACAATAACTACAAACTTAAAAGTTTTTTAAAGTTTTAAAAAAGTACAAGTATTAAATATCTTTGTTTACCTTTTTTTAATACAACTACCACAATGCATTGCGACTTATTTGACATATGACAACGGTGAATTGTATAAAACGTCTATGATATTTGCCCAGAATGCACCAAAAGCAAACTCTATCCCAGCGCCCCTTGCCTTTCTGATCAGGAGAGGGCGAGAGGCGCGTGGATCGAGTTTGATTAACAATGTTCACAATATTAAAAGATTATAAATAAAACTTTGTTGGTTTTTATAACAATCCACAACAGACATCGCTATATACTTCATTCAAAGGCTGCTGTTTGCGCTACTTGAGACTCGATACGAAACTAGAGTGTCTTTTTGAGAGAAAATTATAAGAAATTACAGAAATACTGGGTGAGTATTGTGGATGAATATCATAAACTGGGAAAAGTTTGTATTGTAAAGATTGAAGAAGGAAATGTATAACATGGTACATGCTGATATAAATGTCACATGTGAAAGAGACATGTACACAAACATTAAGAATCGAAATAAGTAAAAATAAGCCTGGCAAAGGAGTGATTTTTGAACAAAGATTTAGGCCTTACTGCCTGTAGCTATACTGAGAAATCTCTCCTCCTCATTAGGGGTTTACGGTTTATTTCGAACCCTGAACACCGTCTTGTAAACACACATGATAGAACAACAATACCTGTTTACCATTGTTTATTACAAATATCTTTCCCAATGAACACATAGCGTTTATAACGTCAAAATAACGTCGTTTTGACGTCATAACGTCGAAACAATGTTATTTGACGTTAAAAAACGTTATTGGCTGACTGTATTATAATGATAAAACTTTTAGGTGAAAAGACATTAACTTTTACAAAGAAGAAAACAACAAATGAATCAAGACAGAGACATGGTGAGTTTGCCACTTCGTTATGTTATGCCAACACAGTCCGATATTCTTTCTATAGTCGGAGGAAGGTGAAACAAAAGCAAAGAACACATACTCTAGAGTACAAAGTACTAAATAATCGCGATTTGAGAATAATTCAGGGGGTTTGAATTGGATTCAAATAAAAAGAATATTCTGCCATTATCTGTTTTACGCGTATTATATATATAATACGCGTAAAACAGATAATGGCAGAATATTCTTTTATTCCTATATAGGAGTATTTTCCCCAAAATGCAATTCGTTAAAAAATAAATTTCCTCTTTTGCAGGAGAATGAGATCAACTTATTAAATTACGATACCACTTCCCATGTTTGGTTGGAACCTTTCTCTGCTATTATTCAAAGTATGTTACCATTGGAGATTATTTATACAGAATGGTTTGAGTATCAAGAAAACATGAGAATTGAAAAACTAAATGAAGACGTGTTTTTTTCTTCTGCAATGGAACATATTGAAACTGGCAGTCGTGTCGAGGGATTCTGCATTCCAGATTTATATGTCAGTAAGGTTGAGCAGCAATTTTTCGAGTTTAGCCCAGAAACAGTTCATTGGAAGCCAGATAAAGATACAATGGCAAGTACGAGTCATAACTTTCAAAATGATAACAACGAACAAATACCAATATTTGAGATTGTGCATGTAGAAAATGATAAACGCTACGTGAAGTTAAGACTCACAGAAGAATGGAAAACATGGAAGCCTAAATTTAAGGACTCGACTTATTTACACCAAACTTATCTTCTTCCGGGCCCTCGCAGCAATTATTCCAATTACAACCAAGTATATGATGGTGTGCTTGTAGGCCACGTGGATCGTATTCATGGTCCTGTTTATAACGTATACAGAGAAGGAAAAAGTGGTGAACAGACAATTGAGTTTGATCAAACTACTGTATTCACTTACCCAATTGTATGGCCTGAATATGCAAAGGAATGGTTAGTACGAACCCGACGAAATGAATGGCCTTCTCCAGAATTAGTTCAAGATATATTTGAATCCAGTTGTCATGTTGCTCCAGTAGGACGTGGAAGCCGTCTTGATAAGTTGCTTGATACTTGCAGTTATATGAAAAGACCTGCAGATGAGGAAAACGTCGATCTTGAAGAAGGTGAAATGGATGGATATGAATGGAGAATTTCATTCTCAGTTGCTGAAAACAAACTTGCAAACTCTATTGATCCAGTGCCACGTTATGTATTGGTTTTACTGAAAATGATCAAAAAGGTGTATCTCCCGGAGGAAATATGTACCTACCATTTGAAAAATATATTGTTTTGGGAAGTCGAAGGTCGTGATAAATCTTTCTGGGTAGAACACAATGTAATGAAGTGTTTATTACACATGCTTGATCGCCTTCATGATTGCTTGCTACAACGTAGACTAATGCATTACTTTATACCAGAAAGTAATCTGTTGTCTTCTATCAGTTCAGAACAATCAGTTGCCGTTGCTAAAGTTGTGGAAAATGTCAGAATCAACATTGTTTCGAATCTTTTGAGTTTGCTCAGAAGAATACAATCTTTAGGATTCTCTGTAAAAGAGTTTATTTTTAGTTTTGGTATTGATGAATATTTGCATAGAATTCAAGATGGCTCCCAAACACAATCACAAGTAACAGACTTGTACTCGTCTGTTTTGATGTATACAATAAAACAACTGAATGACACTGTGGTAAATAAGAGCAGAATCTATCAGAAGTCTTTTTTAAAAGAATATACTCATGAAGGAAATGTACAAGTTGGAGCCATGCTCGCTCTTTACGTGTATCAATCTACTTTAAGCAGAATGATTTGCGAAGCTTGGATATCTTTTAATTCTGCAAATCTAAAAAACAAAAATGCGTTTTTAACATTTGTTAGACAGTTGACCACGGGAATCGAACAAATTAAAGGTATTCCCAGTGTTGGAGATACATGTTTATTATACCACAGCAGTCTAGTAAAGGAGAACGATACCGCTAAAGGTATTCTTTCCGTTCTTGATTTTACGAAAGAGACATTGAGAATAAAGTTCGCTGGCACTGAAATAAATAGTATCCTTCCTGGTGCAGTGGGTTTAATTGGTGATCAAAAAGAGATTGTAAAAATTGTCACAGAACAACTAAAAGAATTGGACATAGAAGATATAAACAATGACCTTTTAACGAAACTGACAAATGAACAGTTTAAACCAGGGAGTTTTGATGAATCGCTGAAAATAATTGTCGCAAAACAAGTAAAAGAATTGGACATAGAAGATATAAGCATGGATCTTATAATGGAACTGGTAAATGAACAGTATAAACCAGGGGAGTGAAAACCTGTTCAAAGTCCACAGAATAACCTTAGAGCAACGTTTGACCAAACGTTGTTCTAAGGTTATTTTTGGACTTTGAACAGGTTTTCGTCCACTTGGAATAAACTAGATAAGACTTTGTACCATCAAAATAAACAGGGAATTAGTCATGATCTCAAACTATTGAAAATTTGGCTGATAACTAATAAAATATGCCTGAACGCTAAAAAAATGAAAATGGCTATATGTCGATCAAAACAAAGTTAAATATATGGGGGTTATTCTTTATGAGCAACTTACATTCTAGACTAGAAAAAGTCGTATAAAGAAAACACGGGAGGAGGAGTAAAAAGCCGAAGCAAAACTATTTGCCATGGCCGGTCTCCCGTACGGACCACCGGAACCTCCCCGGAATTTCCCGTATTCCACTAACAACAGCCTTTTCTAGGCAACTTACATTCTAACCACACTGCGCAAAATAGTTGAAAAATAGTTAAAAAAATCTCTCCTGAGATTAACTGGTCAATTAATTACGAAAGCAGCCAACGGACGTGTTCGGGGGTGAAAAACGTGTTCGGAGCGTAATTTGTCCCTGGAGAATCAATCTGTTCGTACTCTTTTTGAGAAGATGAACATTTGTTGACCTTCCTGGAAATTTTATCTGTTCGGAGATTATTTGTTATTAAAAATGCCTGACCATCTTTTCTCCTGTGAAATTGATCTGTTCGATTAGATTTTAAAAGTATATCTGTTCGTACCTGAAGGTTTACTCCTGTGAAATATATCTGTTCGAGTGGATATTTCAGAATAACGTTCCTGGGATTTCAATGTGTTCATACTGAAAATATTCTTCCTAGGAAATTGATCTGTTCGGAGAAAAAAAAAATTGATGTGTTCGTATTGAAAAAGTTCACCTAGGAAATTGATCTGTTCGAAGAAAAGAAAGCCAGCAATGAAAAATTATCGATCTCTCCCTGGGAAATCTGACTTGCTCATAAGAAAAATTGTGTGCTTCCTGGTAAAGTGAACTGTTCGGAGTGAATCCAATACACGACTTTAAAAGTGAGTCTACTGGGAAAAACGAACACGTTTTTGACCGAACAGATACCGTTGGCTGCTTCTGTAATTACCACATGCGGTGTATTTTCAAATGGAACGATGAATGTTAATTTTGCGTTCAAAAACACCATAAGTATAAGTATGTATAGTTTTCAACTCTATAAGAAAGAAAATCTCATTTTACAATTTTTCTTTTACGTTTCATTGAGGTCGAAAATCTTTATTATTAATGAACATTGCATAATACTCTCTTAAATAATTAACATTAGGTTGGTATTGCCTCGTAAACAAAAACATCTTCAAAGTCCAGAAAATGAAGTTATAACAAAAGGCTATTTTGTGGATTTTGAACATTATTTTGTTCGCTGGGTGAATATTCCAGGAGGTATAATGGTGGAATAAAGCATCAAAATTAATGAAGTTTATTCAAAATTCGGTCCCCCGGAAAAAATTAAAAATTTGGTTTTGATGCTAATATTAAAAAACGAGAGTGTTATAATACACCAATAAAGCTTTAACATTAATACTCTAATCCCACCTGTCCAAACTCCACAAAATAGACTTGGAACAACGTTTGACCAAACGTTGTTCTGAGGTTATTTTTCGGACTTTTAACAGGTTTTCGTCCACTTGGAATAAATGTTACAGGTATTGGGTCAAAACCCTACTTAGTTAAGGAATGGGCTGGAGAACACAAAATGAAGCTGTACAAATCATAAGTTTCCAGCCTTCTAGAACAAAAGCAAATTGCGTGAAAACTTGGATGATTAAACTTTAAAGCATGTCTTGTTTATTATGAATGTAAACAAATCGTCAGTAAATTAGCATCTATATGGCCAATAGCTTTATAAATAAAATTAAATACTTTTTAGAAACTCTGTAAGGATACTTGTAATATTGAATATGTGCGAAAATTGCCCCGATTTGTATTACATTTGCCCCAATTTGGAATACCTGCCCCAAGTAATAAATCTTCCTCGATTTGTAATAAAAGCTGCCCCATTTTTTAATAACTGAAGCTGCCCCGATTTGTAATAAAAACTGCTCCGATTTGCAATAACGGTCCCAATTCGAATGCGTTTTAATAGGTTGCCTGTTCATTAATTTTTATTATAAAAGGGTATTTTGAGTCTCGTTTTACGGCATGGGGACTCTTCCCCTTAAATATGTTATACTCAATGGTACGTAATTTGAGGGCACTTTCTACTTATGAAAAATATATTTAAAAAATAATTATGGAACCGTTTTTTTAAATTTTCATTTGTAACTGCTGAAAGTTCCATGTCAAAAGAGCATGCAGAAGCAAAGATACTTTTTTCAAAGCTAAATCATTTGAAATTCATAATTTGCTTGTTTTTAGGAAAAAAATATTGCTGCTGTGGTTTTAAACCTTGTTTTGACCAATGGCCTGACAGGATTCCGGTCCCTTGCTTCTTTCAAAAACCTTTTTTACTCTGTTAATTGGTTATTGACATTTTGAATTTAGTTTTTTTTTGCCAGAAGTATCAACATCAGATTTTACAGAAGAAAAAAAAAGTAAGGGCTTGTAACAATTGTGACCAAATATAATTGGAACAAACAGAAATTGGTGCAAATTTTTGGTTTCGTTGCCATGGTAACTCAAAAAAACGGTTTTTTGGGGTCACCATGGCAACGGAACGAAAAATTTGAAAATCCTCTACTTGTTACACAGAATTTGTACATTTAGTACTTCTGGCCAAGTTTCAAGGGAAAAGAAGCATGGTTGCTATGGTTAATCATCCGCAGCAATATCTTATTCACTCCGTTGCTATGGGTTCTGCACCCTTAATAATTATTAAATTTGAAAAAAAAAAATATTTTGTCATCTTATCTAAAGATGGATCGAACTTTTAAAATATTAAAAAAAATATCTAGTACATAGGTCACTAAGATCTATTTAATAAAAACTGAAAAAGTAGGACAATCTATTTTCCCTGTTAACTGCCACCTTAAGTCTCTTGGATAAATATATGCGATAAATCTCTAGGGACTTCCAGTAGTCACTTTTAGTACTTAACGTTGTGGTGTTGAAAATTCGAAAGAAATCGGTAAATGTTCCAATATTTATGGTATTGTAGACAAACCAAAGTGGCCAATATTTTATGAACAAATGACCATAAAGCCCAAAACATTACTTATTAATACCTAATAATTGGATGTGTCTATAGGCATCCCTCGATAACTATTAGTGAATTGAACAATGCATTTTTGCTTCCCCTTCTTTGGAAAGAGAACAAAGCTATCTACTGAGTTTAACACATATATTGCTAACTATTACGAGACATAATCCCTGTTCGAAATCAAGGCGTATCCATGCCCTTATAAAGCCCGTGTATAGTCCAGATACGGAGCTATGGGGGCTTCATAAGGGCATGATACGCGATGATTTTCAGTGAATCTCATCAGTTAAATTACATCCTCAAAATATATTTAGCTGCTACTGTTTTAACCTTGTTACATACATTATATATACGTGCTTATGACATTTACTACTTTCATGTTTGTACACGATGAAATTCATTCCAAGAGGATAATTTTATATGCCAGTGGACAAAAACCTGTTCAAAGTCCGCAAAATAACCTTGAAACATTGTTTGTTCGAACGTTGCTCTTTTTATTTTGCTTTTGTTATTTTTGCGGACTTTGAACAAGTTTTTGCCCACTGGGAAAGTATTTTTTAGAAAAAGATTAATCTTAAACAAAACTAATAATCACCAACAATATCACATGACAAAATAAAAGATCATATGATCTAAATCAAACGAACTTTACTTTTTGCAATCGTGGACATGAATAAATTATGATTTTTCAACGGTTTACCCAACCTCGTTTCCAGAGCTTGTTTCCATCAAAAAAGAGAGAGAAAAAGCCCTGGGTACGAGTTTGTGATTTCCCCGTCCCCCACTTTTAATATTGATTGGAGCTTTGTAAGCAAGAAATCTGTAATAATGACACTGAATTTGGGGGCAGTGGTGGGGAAAGGTTTTTTTTATCAAAAATTGTGATTATTATAATTTTTGTCCACGATTGACTGAATTTTTTTCTGAAGTTTTTGAATTTGTAGTAAGGAACAAATTTTGCTGTACTAAATTTGTATATTATAAAACCAGTGACTACAACCTCGTTCCCAGGGTTCCTTTCCGCTTTTTTAAAATACGGGAAGGGACCCTGGGAACGAGATTGCAGTAACTAGCGACAACTTTTGGTGGTAATGAAAACTATCAAGAATTATCATACAGAGAAAATTATGATAATCACAGTATGGTTGGTTAGGTATGACGAATATCTTTGGTATTTTAGAAGACATTGTGGTTTGTGTTGCTGGGATTATTTTATGGATACAGGTAATTGAGTCTCTACGATACAGTATAGATATATACGCATAGAAAGTCTTTGATCCCACCTGTTAAACTTGGAAAAACAGAAAACAAATAAAACAAATAAAAAATAAAAATCCCTTCTTGAAAAACACTAATTTTCGACAGAACGAAGGATCAGGCAAGTTTTTCATTCACTTTTCGAAAAATATATGGATACAGTAATAATACTGACCAAATTAAGAGTAACAAGTATACTCGGCTGTGGTATCTCCCTGGAGTATTACACCTCTCAACGCTCAGTATGAATAGGATTCCACAGTAAGCAAAACCCTTTTCATATTCTGCAAAAAAACATTAGAACAACGTTGGGTTGGTGCTAATGTTATTTTGCAGATTTGAATCAATTTGTCGTAATTATGTGGTTTTTCTATCAGCTCAAAAGAGTTACGCGATTGGATGAAAGAAAATCGAATATGTTTACATTTGGTACTGATGCGACCTCGTTCCCAGGGCCTTTTCAATCTTGAAAAAAAATCAGAAAATATGGAGAGGAACAAGGCCCTGGCATGTTAGAGCCAAATACCCACATATAGTGGGTATTTTGAGAACAATAGATAAGATTATTTATGTGTCTCTTTATTGTATCCTGCGTATTAGAAACAATATTATCGAAGCATGGGACATTGAGACAACACAAATACGTCATTAAATTCTTAAAAAACCTTTAACGAGTTGATTTGAGGCGGTAGTGTATGTCCATTTTATTTATAAACAACATCGCAGTATCGTAGCTGAAGCTGTACTTCCGCCAGGATTTGGAAAGTAATTGATATATCAAGTGCTAAACTTGATCATAGATGATGAAATAAATGAAATGAAGGATCGTGGAATTAATGTTTACATTCTATATACAGAGTCTGGAGGCTCTGGTCGCATAAACTTTTGTTACATTTAGGGGCTGATCATATGAGGCGAGCCAGCCCGGTCAACCGGGCTAGCCCGCTCAGCCGAGATCTCGCCTTTCTTGAGAAGTACATAGAAAAATCAGAACACGTTCACATGACAAGCGGGCTAGCCCGCCTACGCGAGATCTCGGCTAAAGTTGCCGACATCCCGGTGAGGCGAGATGAAAAAATATCATATGAACACATTCCATCGGGCCAGCCCGGTTGACTTTTTTAAACACGCATGCGCTAAATTTAAAAACAATAGTAGATATAAATTTGAAGTACAAAAACAATAGTAAATGAAACACACTTGTCACATGACAAAAACAATAAGAAGTCGTCCCGCCTAAGCGAGATGAAATGTTTGCATGTGAACGCAAGGTGAAAACTGGCCTGGCTAAGCGGGCCAGTCCGGTTGATCGGGCTGGCTCGCTTCATATGAACAGCCCCTCAGAAACCATTTTTTTTGTTTAGATATTTTTATTTCTCTATTTTTAATCGTGACGAGGTATCACATTTCTTTTTTATTTGATATATATATTTTTAAATATTCATTTTTCCACAGAAAAAAACGTTAATTTGTTAACTTTCATTTTTCTGTCCGTGCAAAAGTTTCAACATTGCACGATTTCGAACACGTTCAATTCACGGGCAGGAATATTTGTTATTGTTATTTTCTGCAATGGAGATTAGCCTTGATTACGTATTTGTTAATTACTGTATGCATCGAAACAGCACAAGACTCGCTCATTCGCATTTGCGTAAAAAACTCGACCTCTGCATAATTACGGCTTTTCTATTAGCCAATGCGGTTTCAGAACTAGGTCTAACATGCCAGGGCTTTTTTCCTCT
Organism: Catablema vesicarium; assembly: GCA_031471325.1. Lineage (NCBI taxonomy): Eukaryota > Metazoa > Cnidaria > Hydrozoa > Anthoathecata > Pandeidae > Catablema > Catablema vesicarium. Next base: position 11,768 of record JAUELI010144303.1, read on the forward strand.
CGCGATCCGTATAAAAAAGAGAAAAAAAGCCCTGGGAACGAGGTTGGTACTGATGCTCTCATGATAGGAATGGGTATATTTTCAATATTGTTTTGGTATTTGAAAGCAAACATCACCATTGTATGGGCAAGAAGAGCAACTGAAATTGATGATAAAACTCGAGCTGAAAATCTGTATTGAAATGGGATCAAATATTGCTGCAAACCGATTGCTCTTACATTTCAAATCTGCCTCTTTATGAGAACCAATGTGAACGTTGTATGCCAGGAATCTATTGTAGAGCGAAAAGGAAATCATTTTGTTATTCCTGTGGTAATGTTTTGTTTCTTATCAGTTTTTGTTAATGCTTCATATGATGGAACTATAGAGTATCTAGCTAAAGATGCACAGATGAACACAGTACTTTTTAACATATAAATGTGGACCACCTATACATTCAGGGTTCTGTCTGCATCTATTTTTACTATATCCTACGATTGGTGGAAAGTTTGATGGGTATAGGAAGACGGCTCGGGGTAGAAATAATGGAGAAATAGATAGCGAAAATACAAACAGCGATGTTGATAGAAACCAAGAAAATAAAGTTCTGAAGAAAATAATGGAGATAAAATATGAAGTGAGATAACACAAAACGTAATGAGCATTTGCATATTGTTATTGATAATAAGAATTATGAGGATATAACAGCGTCATTACTCCGAAATGAATATTGCTGATTTCGGTAACCAAGGCTGGATATAACTGAAATTTAAAATTTGGAGGAGAGATTTTTGAACGGGATACAGGCTAATTCTCTTGAATGTATGCTAAAAAATTACTCCTCCGCAGAAATAATTTGCTCTGATATCCAGCCTTGGTAATGGCTAGATTTAAAAAAAATTCCTTAATAGTGGTATAAATAGTATAAAATTGTATATAGTATAAATATATGAGCTTTCCATCACAATCGTTTTAGACAGATCATCGATACAAAATTTCTAAATATAGTACAAATGCAGCGAACACAAG
>JAUELI010144414.1:0-12769 GCA_031471325.1 Catablema vesicarium
ATATGATACTGCCCACTGTTAAAATGATACTGCCCACTGTCAATGATACTGCCTACCGTGTACGGAAAAAAAATTCGTTTCGCCGCAACAGTCATGGTAACAACATTACTGAGTACAGACAATTCACAGCTATAAATCGGTACCATATTTTTTGTTTGAACGTTTTCGTTCAGAAATTAAACCCCCATGAAGTTTAAAAAAACGTTAAAAAAATAATTTAGAACTAAATTTCAAAATACGGGGGTTTAAAGCTAGTGAATAAAAAACTGTGCTGCCGATTTTTAGATTAATATGCACTGAACACGATGGCTTGCTCTGTTTCAGTAAGTAAGTAATATTTCTGAGACATGAGCTTTCAATACAAAAACGGTCAAATTTTATATTTTCCGTTTTTTCATTCTACCTGGAAAATTTTTTTATAAATAATTTGATATTCATGAACCTTGCTTTTATCCATTTCCAGCAATATGTAATGTTTAAATAGAAAAAGGAAAGAAAGTGGGATATTTTCAATTTTAAAATATCATACACAAAGCCTATCCTATCCTTAAAAACATAATTTTATAAATTAAATCGTTTGAGAAATGTTTGATGGGAAGTTTAAAATTTCCAAAAATACCAAATATTTTAGTTGTTGGTTTAAAATGTAAGCAAAATATCCATTATTAGAAGCATTTTGCTATTTTTCGTAGATTTTTGTCAATTTGCGTCATCATTATTTTTTCGAAGTCAACCAACTTCTCTCATGGAGTACGTCAATAGCTCTTTTAGATTAATCCAAGAAGTTCTGCCCATAAATAACTATTATTATCTACATGAACATGGAGGTTAGTAAAGTGAAGAAAATTGATGTTTGCCATTGAAAATTGTTTGAACATACAAGAATCTTATTCTCACATTGATGAATGAAGTTGGCTGACTTAAGATAAATAATGATGATGCAAATTGACAAAAATCTACGAAAAATAGCAAATGCTTCTAATAATGGATATTTTGATTACATTTTGAACCAACAACTAAAATATTTAACATTTTTGAAAATTTTAAACTTCCCATCTTAATTAAACATTTCTCAAACGATATAATTTATAAAATTATGTTTTTAAGGGTCAATTATTTACCTCCTGGGACCAATTTGGGACTCACCCATCCAATTCGAAAGTCAATTTAATAGGTGGTTTTAACTAAATACGTAATATAAAACTTGCTTGATAAGAGTTAGCTAAATCATAGAAATGTTCTTTGTATGGATTTAATTAATTATTTTCACACTGGTGTGAACGTTGAAACTTTTTTGCACTAGTGCGAAATTAGTGGGGAAAAGTTCACTGAATGAAGAAATGCTGTCTTTTACTCAAAATTTGTGTAAAAATGACAGGTGTTAATATTGTTACCCCAGTAAACACAAAGCTTTATTTACTTTACGTTAGAAGATTTGTTTCTGAAAAAAGGTAACATGGAAAAAACTAACAAGTGCGATTTGTATGAAGATATAATCCTTGCCAAAGGGGAGAGAAATACCCCTGTGACGAAGCATTTGCTTTTTCTTTTGAAAATTTTCTTCTAAATGTCCTCATCAAACACAGAAATATGGTAGCAGAAAGTTCTACTTCACAATCTCTGTTGTTCATTTTTATATAGTAAGAATGTTTTTGCTCTGATGTGAACTAGTAAAATATGGAGCAGGTGTTTTCGCACTCAACCTACCTTTAAAGAGTGATTGCAAATGATTACAAGCTAACACAACAAAAGTATAGTTTAGTTTTTGATAGTGAATCACCAACAGCCTTTTCCCGCAGTTTAAACGTTGTTTACATACTTAGCATTAACGTTATTTTCACTCTTTCGAAAACTAGGCCTCGCTCATTAAAAAACGTGTCTTTTTTTTTTCGGTCTATAAGTAAACAGAGGGGCTTTACTAAACAATGCTATGACCCACTATGAGCCACTATGACCCAAAAAAATCCACTATGACCCACTATGAAACAAAAAAAATCCACTATGACCCAAAACAATAAGCTATAACCTACTATGACCCAAAAAAAATACCTGACGACCCCCTAAAAAGGCCATTTAGACCTATTTGGCCCAATTTGGGCTTAAAAGTAAAAAGACTCTGATTTTGATGAAATTTGGCACACTGACTAAATTAATTATACTGAACAAGTTGATACTAATTAAATTTGTGACGTCATAATTTGGGCCAATTTGGGCCAAAAAGTAAAAATGCTCTGATTTATATAGAAGTACCTCTGCGAAAGAGAGTGGTTTTCCCAAACAAATCAATAGTTGAACAGATGTGATTAGTCTCTTTGTTACATACGTGGGTTCTTAATTTAATGATAAAGATACATTTTTTATCACTATATCTATGCTTCAAATTTCTAAGAATAAGAAAATGTAAATCGATTTGAGAATAGGATTATTAATTATTTAATTGGTACCATCTTATTCAGTATATATAGTTACTTTTCATCAAAATCAGAGCATTCTCATTTTCGAGGCTAAATTGGCCTAAATAATGACAAAGTCACACGTAAAAATAGAAAAATTTAATTCGTACAATCTTATTCAGTATAATTGATTTGGTCAGTGTGCCAACTTTCATCAAAATGAAGGCATTTTTACTTTTAGGCCCAAATTAGCATAATTAAGGCGTCACATGGAAAATTCAAAAATTTAATTAGTACTATCTTATTCAGTATAATTAATATAGTGTGTCAAATTTCATTGAAATCAGAGCCTTTTTACTTTTAAGCCCAAATTGGGCCAAATTGGGCCAAATGGCCTTTTTTGGTCATAGTAGGTTATAGCATATTCTTTTGGGTCATAGTGGATTTTTTGGGTCATAGTGGCTCATAGTGGATTGTTTTGGTTCATAGTGGGTCATAGTGGATCATAGCAGTGTTTACTATAGCCCGTAAACAGAGAGCCATAGCAGTTGGAAAACTCATTTCTTAATTTTGTTTACTATGTATAGATGAAACTGTGTCATTTGTTCTTTTGAAAACTTATTTATTATTAATAAAAGAAGAAAAGAGTACATTTTTCGTTCCATTACTTACTAAGTTTGGTTTGGCATACTGGAGAACCCAGAATGATGAGTCAGGAGGAAAGAGAGGAGAAGAGGGTAAAATTGAAAATTAAAAAATTATTTTAAAACATGTTAACTATGACAGGGCCTCGTCTACATAAGAAATTTATTGGTTGTTATATTTTTTAGAAAGCATTAAAAAGGAGGGGTTCTAGGAAGCCCAAAAAATATTGATCCACGGACTATTTAAGAGCTTTTAACTTTAAAACTACTTTTGCAAATCAAAAATCGTTCTACGACTTCACCTAACTTTTATTTGGGGACCTATTTTTAGAAAAGAAATTGTAAAAAAATCCATTGTTTTCTCTAGGATTGCCCATGTTTTAAATTTACGGACCAAAATATACAGGTGTGATACAATTTGTAGACCAGAAAAATGGATTTTGCAGAACAAATCTTGATAAATCTGATCAGAATTTATATTCTCCTACATTTCTTCATTCTTATTGTTTTTATTGATAGTGAATTACATTTAAAAGCCTTCTAAAAGTCAAGAAAATTGAACTCGAAGCATCATTACCTTTCTATAATTGTTATACCATCAGAATTTGACAAGGGATTTTATAAAAAACAACTGGAATATATATAAAAGTTTGATCCTTTTCTTTTATACTTTTAAACCCATTTTATATCCAGGGAATTCATAATCAAGTAAAGTAATAAAATACAAAAAATCAATAACTACCCATAATGATGACGTCATAATGAAAAATACTGACGTCATCGTAAATTATTTGAGGGGTCAAACTAATCACAGAAAGTCAAAGTAATATTGTGCCAAGTTTCAATCTGTAACACTAATGGAATCTTTAGATATTAAATGAAAACTAACAGCCGGCCAAATTGACCCTCTTCCTCTGGAATTTCGAATTAAGAAAAATCTGAGCCTAATAGGGTTAAAGTACCTCGTCCCTGATTAGCTACCCCTCTTCTCTAATTATAATCAGGTAAAAAAAAACACCTAGTGACTAGACTATATCAATTAGTTTCTTTTAAAATGTTTGCGTCTATTGAAGGATATGCGATTAAAGCATAGTCACAAGAAGACTATGATTAAAGGGATCCTATGCTATTTATGAACATAAAGGAGCTTTCAAAGTGATAAAAAACTGGCTTTTAATTTTTTGAAAAAGCTCTTTCCGTTCTTGAGATATCTTAATTTAAAGGTCATACGAACTACCCAGCGCTTCTTTTTCAAAAAGTTGAGTTTAAAGCTTTTTTATTGTGTAATAACAAAAAATAATTGTGTTTTGGGGAAAACTGTGCCATATTTGGGATAAATTAATACTTAAAAGTTTATTCACTCTCAAAAATCAGGTAAGAAATTTAAAAAAAACAATTCTATCGCCTCTATTTCTATTTAGTGGGTGACACTAAATTGACCAGTTCGTACCTTTAAAGTTGAGTCTGTAAAATATGCTGGTCTGTATTTTATACAACTCGGATGACATAAGTACTATAGTGAAATACCGACATTCTTTTTCTGGAATAACTCAGACAATAACAATGCTAACCTTTCCCAATATTGACATTATCCAGGGCACTCATTTTTTTTGCCGACAATGCTGTAACTATCGATAGAAGCATCGTAACAAGCTGAAATTCTGTACACAGAATCAATCAGAGCACTTTTCATTTTTAGGCCTAAATGGGCCTAAATTATGACGTCATTTGAAACATTGAAAATTTAATTGGTAACATCTTATTCTGCATAATTAATTTAGTCGGTGTACCAAATTTCATCAAAATTAGAGCATTTTTTACTACTGAGCTAGCCTAGATACTAAGCTCTTTCCCTATACAGCAGAAAAAAATAAAAAAATAAAACTGAAGGTAAGAGTTGGGTATCCTGGCTACTATTGAGCCTAAATAGGGACTAATTTTGACCCAAGTGGCCCAAAATGAGATAATTGGGTCTAATTATGGACAAAAATGGACCAAAATGTGGTAATTAGGTCAAAATTTGGGTGGGTTTGGGTGGGTTTGGGAGGGTTCAAGGTTTAGTAATGCACTTTTTGTCAGTATTTCTTTATTATAAATATCACAAAAAGATAATATAAACAGAGCTTTAATGTTTTGCTACGCATTAACTTATAACATAATCATAATTTCTGATCTATGTACTTTTATTGAGACGAGGAGAGCCGCTATTGTTTGAAAAAATTATGCATTAGAACACTTTTTACACTGAATAAGAAAATTATAAAATAAAGTCGAAATAATGAGTGCAATATGTGATAGGGCTTTACGATATTCTTTTGTTTTTGTAGTCACAAGGCTGGATATAAGTGCTAACCAGTTCTGTGAAGGAGTAATGTTTGAGCTCAAAATTCTCTCCTCCACATTTGATATTTGTAGCTATGCCCGGCCTTCAGTCAATCTTTTGTTAAGTTAGGGACTACAGTATATAGTAGTTATAGGGCATTTCTTATTGTATGTTATTTTATGTTATTTTATTTTTCAACAAAAACATTTCAGGTCAACTTTTTGTATCACCTTAATGCATCGATTAAACGTCTCTCTCGATTAAACGCCCCCCTCGATTAAACGCCCCCCTTAAAAACAAAATTATTAAATAAAAGCCTCCCTTTTTTAAACGCTTCCTTCGATTAAACGCCCCCTCTCTTAAGGGGCGTTTATTTGAAACAGCAGCAATCCTTCTCTACCAGCAATAGTAGTAGTGTACTAGGAACGAGGAACAACTCTTTTAGGTCTAAAAATAAGTTTTGGTCAAAAACGGTTCCTTCCTCTGGAAGTTCCATTTTATTGACTGTTAATTCCATTATAATTTGGTTTTTATTTGTTATTTGGACTAATAATGATTTGCAATTCTTTATCTTTTAATAAACGCCCCCCCTCGATTAAACGCCCCCTCTAAAAATGGAAAAATTTAATAAAGGGCGTTTAATCGATGCATTACGGTATATTTATTTCCTCTAACCTCTCCTTCACTCCATGTCTAATTGTAAATCTATTAGCCTTTACATTTTCCGAATAATGTTACTGTGTTGACTAATTATCCCCAGTAATGTTTTTTGGCTTAAAACCACTCGTAGTCATTTGTAGTTACTCGTAGTCTACTCCTAGTCCATTCGTAGTCTGACTCGTCGATATAAATACAGAAATTTTTGTCATTGTAAAAACCATTCTGACTCAGTGACATAGTAGCAATCGCAATAAATAGTTGACTTATTATTATACTGCGCGATGTTTTACTTTTTAAAAAGTTATGAACAATACACTAATCAGAAAACAGATTTCGTAAATGAATCTACCGTTTTTAGATAGGAAGTGCTGCCCTAAACAACTATCTAGAAATCTTCGAAAATGCCTTCTGTAAAATTTTGTAGGACGAAAATTTAAATTGCACCTACTGTGGGTTGGTGTATAAGTAAACAAACCAAACTTTACAGCTGTTTTTAAAAGGTTCAAAATAGTATTTTTGGAAAGAGTAATAAAATGGTTCTCATTTTTTGGTTTTAGGACTTAGATTGTAAAATATCGACAATCGACAATATGCATTTTAATAATTTTTTTGCTTAATAAGTGATATCTCCAGAATAAATGAAAATACGAAAAAAGGAGGCATCTGTTTTTGAATACAGGTCTACGGGATACAATGGCAAAAGATTATGTGAAAAAATAAACTGATGGGACTTTGACTATTGTTGATGTAGTATCTATATTTCATTAGCCAGGATACCCAACTCTTAGCTTCAGTTTTATTTTTATTTTTTCCTGCCGTATATATATATATATCTTTTGTCAATTTTTCGTTTTCCCTCATTTGTTTTTTAGAGAAAATAAGGAAAAAGGAAAAGAGCTTAGTATCTAGGCTAATATTTCACAAACTTTCAATGAAAAATGAAATTTTAATCTCCAAAAAAACAAAAGCTGTTTCTTTGCTTCAAAAGCACAATAGATATTGATTGAGTAAATAGCCTCATAATCAACGAGTTTACAGCTTTGTCTTCAAAAACACAAATTCTAAACGTAAATGTCAACAAAAAGCTTTACAAAATTATTTTATTTCCCTTTTTTTTTCAGCATCTGTCTAATTCTCATTCACATAGTAAGTTCAGTGATCTGCTATTAACCCATCCTAATGGTAATCAACATCTGCCATTGCTGACTGGAAAGAAAAAATCACGTTGTTTTTCTTGTTCGAAGAAACTAGGTATTTCAACTACCTATCAATGTCGGTAAGAAGCCCATATTATCTCATGTTTTTCACCCACTAGAGTTTGAATATTAATAGGCTATTGGTATTATACTGTTTAAACGATTTACTTTAAATGCTAAACGAGACAACGACAATGATATATTTCATTGATCACGATTTACTTAAATACCATGAATTGTTGTTGGTTTAACTTTGAATTTAGTGAAAATATTTGCATTTAAACTTTTGCATTTGGTTGGGCTAAATCCGGGACAAATTGAGAGGGATTAGGACCAATTTTCCAAAGTTGCCTGCAAGAACTTCACTTTGATTTTTTTCGGTGTTTTTTTTTACAGTTAACCAACATTTTATCACGAGGCTGTTTTTGTGTCCAATTTATGAGTCCAATTTTTAATTTTAGGGTGAACTTTAATTGATTGGTTCCTTTTATTAAAATCTCCAGGGCCACATGTGTACTATGCAATAGCTACATGTTAATTAACATTAATTCTGTGTGCCTACGTGCCCTTATGCCTTTTCAAATATCACTGTATTTAGACTAATAAGGTATGACCTGTTAAAAGATTCTATAATTTTAACTTTTCTGACGTCACTGGTACGTTGCATGAATTCTCCAACTTATTTCACACACTGCCTGCACTTACTTATTGTTTATAGACGACATTTTAACCAACAAATATCAGAATATCTTCGGACCGTCCGTAACAAAAACAAAAAACCTTTTTTTGTTTATAAAAACGCAACATTTTAAAACAAACAAGACGCATCATGCCTAAATTATGACGTCACTTGCAAAATTAACAATTCAATTAATTAGTACCATCCATCATATGCAGCATAATGAATTTAGTCAGTGCACCAAATTTCATCAAAGCAGAGCACTCTTTATTTTTCTGCCCCAAATCGGCTTAAATTATGACGTAACCTTAAAATTGAAAATTTAATTAGTACCATCATATTCAGCATATTTAATTTAGTCAAAGTACTAAATTTCCTCAACATCAGAGCACTCTTCATTTTTGGGGCTTAAATCTAGAAGCCAAGAAATAAACCAAAACACGTGTTTCTTTTGATTCTTGATATTTTGATTTTCACAGAAAACGAAACATTGTTTTACAGAGTTATAAAGTTTTACCATTTTTCAGTTGAAAATAGATCTAGAAAATAGCACAGGTGATGAAATGAACTACTACAATAGAGAAAGGATTCAAAATTGAAAAAAGAAAATCTTGAGATTATTTATAGAAAAAAGAAAGGTTTTAACAAGTGTTTTAAAATTCGCGGCAACAATTCCAAATTTTTATGAAAATGAGACGCGAAAAAAAATTCACACAGAAAAAAAGGCACGAGGGCACCCGGAGAAAAATTGACGCGGAAAAAAGGCACTAGGACATTAGGGCATTTTAAGCACCATGTATATATGTAACTCGGTCCAAAAAAATAAATTTAAAGCCCCAAAGATGAAGAGTCCTCTGATTTTGAGGAAATTTAGTACTTTGACCAAATTAAATATGCTGAATATGATGGTACTAATTGAATTTTCAATTTCAAGGTTACGTCATAATTTAGGCCGATTTGGGCCTAAAAAGATATCAGTTGTTCTATAGTCATTTCTTGTGTGGATCATAACTAAATCCAACGCGTTAATTTTTAGATGTGGTAGCAAGTTTTGTGCAATCCATCGTTACCCCGAGACACACACTTGCACGTACGATTATAAGTCGGAAGGTAAAAAATTACTGGAAAAAAATAATCCTGTTATAAATGCTCCTAAACTTCCAAAGATTTAGTAGATAGTATTATTCCAATGATTCACAGTTTTTATTTTTGTAATATTTGTATACATCTTTTTTAGTTATATTGTGTGTCTTAAAAATACGTATCTTTGTACACTCTATCCGCTAGTTTTTATTACCTTTTTACATATTTTTTGTTTTTGTAGATGCACCTCTTAGTACGTTTTTTAAATATTTAAGACTTATATCATGTTTTATCTGGCGTGATTTGATTCAAATGCAAATAACTGTAGCAGGTCATAATCCTGTATTCGAAAGGGAGAATGGATACCGTATACCTCCCAATATAAGTCCACCCGAATATGGGCCCACCACATTTGCTAACGCAAAACTCCTTCCTAATATGCCCCCATCCGTACATAAGCCACCCAAATATAAACCCATTTTAATTTTTTAGAAATCAAAACTATTTCTGTATTTTTCAAATTTGAGAAAGGCAGACAAGGGCTGGGTTATACATGAGTTACACACGAAACCCTATCGAGGAGAAACAGCTCTATGTACAGTTATATATGAAAAACATGAGCTTAGTACAACGTGTGCTGCTGATTACTTGTTAACGGAAATTCTGTTCCGTGTATAAGCCTCCTCCCTCCTTATATAAGCCCCCCTCCGAAATTAGGCCCACCTAAAAAGTGCTTACCTGATATCAAGTAGAGAGCCATCCTCTAAATGTTAACCGTTTTTTCATTCCAGACATCGCAGCTTGCTGTTTTGTAACTTCAATGCATATTGCTGATTCATTAAGCACGGGTTTAATGACTTTGAACTATTTTCGGATTGCACACCAGTAATTAAGCATTGCCAAGCCTGAAATTACCTTGAGAAAATTAATTTTTGCGGGAATATATTCCAATCATTTCGCAAAAATTCAATTTCGCGAACAGGCTCCCTTCTAAGATTTCGCTAGAGTAGAATTCAATTTCACCAATGGGTTCGAAATTTAACATTTCTTTAATTTCGCGAGTCGCAAATCAACGGGTTTTATCTAACTTATATTTTCACACATTGTAAAAAATAGTTTTTCAAGTGGGCACGTCATCTTCAAGAGGAAAATTAATAAATTGTGAAAAATTAATTTTTGCGAAATTTCAAAGAAACTTTCACAGAAAAAACGCAAAATATTCGGCAACCGTCGTTTTAGTCTCGTAAAAATGGTATTCCAAGAAAAAAAAAATATTCGTAATCTGTTGAATCGCGAAAATTTATTTTCGCAAAAAAAATAGTTTTTAGACTGGAATCTGATAATCTAAAAATTGTTATTAAGTTGTTAACTCGCGCTAGTAAAAATTCAAGTAATTTGAGTTAACATTTTTTCCGCACTTGCCCACCTGAAATTTTGTTTGCCATAGGCATAACTAGATCAAATTTTGAAAATTTTGATAATATCCAAAAATTTAAAATGCATTAGAAAGCTGAGAAAAAACTCTTGTTGCCATCTCCAAAGTTTTTTTGGGGTTCTGTCCAACCTCGTTCCCAGGGCTTCTTCTCTTCCGAAAAAGAGAGAAGAAGCCCTGGGAACGAGGTTGGGTTCTGTCTTATTTTTCCAGAATAATCGTAAACGTCATTTTTTTGAAAACAACAACAATTTTCACCGACGTCAGCGTCAAATGAATTCTAGCTTAATATAAATTCTAAATATTAATGATACTTTGGTAGAACGGCAATAAAATGGGCTTCCTAATAGTGTATGGCACTTTATATCGAACTGCAAACTTCTTGATATACCGTATACCTCCGAATATAGGCCCACCATATTTGCTAACGCAAAACTCCTTCCAAGTATAAGCCTCTCCGTATATAAGCCCCCCCCCCCAAAAAAAAAAAAAAATATAAGCCCATTGTAATTTTTTGGAAATCCAATCTATTTATATATTTTTTAAATTTAATAATAGGCATACAGGGGCTATACATGGGTTATACACAAAAACCTATCGATCTAGCAAGAAGAAACGGCTTTATTGACAGTTTTTATATCAAAACTGAGCTAAGTACAACGTGTGCTGGTGATTGCTTGTTAACGCAAATTCTATTCCGTGTATAAGCCCCCCGAAATTAAGCCCACCTAAAAAGTGCTTACCAACATGTACGGTATTGCTGAATATAGTCAAATTTTTCTACTTCTGAGCTAACAAAAATAAGCTTTCGGGATATCATGGACGTACGTAAATGCAGAAAATGTTGTCGTGAATGGAGATGCAAGTTTAGGGAAGAAAGAATAAACACATCACGAGATATCGACCAAATAGGCCGTTGGCTGTGGGCATGAAATGTGTCGCTTCATAATACATATGCTAGGACAAAAATGTTTTTGTGGTAACTCATTAACAATAATGTAAGGAGTAAGAAAACGCAAAGTTACCACTCTGCGCATGTGCAGTAACCTTTTTATGACGTCACGTTAGGGTCACGGTCAGGTCAGTCCAAATTTTTTCTTTCTAAATCTCATCATCAATGATGTCAATCAATCGAAAGAGCGTACAAAACTAAGCAAAAAATTGGTAAAGATCTATATCTGAAATTCAGTTGTTCAAAAGTTATGACAGTTTAAAGATGTTCAATTAGTGACGTCATCAACATCTTAAATAAAACTGCCACAACTTTTGAACAACTGAATTTTAGATAGCACTTTTTCTGCCCACAGCCAACGGCCTAAAAACGTTATTTCTTAAAATTGGTCTGGCAATTACATAAATCGGAAATAATATATGCGATAATAATTAAGATAGATCCAAGCAAGGGCAACAGACATTAAAAATTAGATCCAAGGAAAAAGACACCATCTTAAATTTGTTGTGTTTTGAAAGATACAGGGATTTCTGTACTTTTAGGCATCTGACTAAATTGGTTCTAAAAAAATGTATGTTCTTTTAATCACGTGACCCACTGAATATTATTAATTGTATCCTTTTTGAAGATCTTTGTTAATGGAATATATAATCAAATCAGAGCTATTACGCATAGCACGAGCAACTCTTATAAACGCGTGATATCCCAAGGAGCATCTGTTGAAAACATCAACAGATTGGAAAAGCTTTCAAGCGTCATCCGGTTACAAATCCCTTGAAATATCAATCCAGATAATACTTCATCTTTAGCTAATGCAAAACTCCTTCCAAGTATGCCCCCCCCCTCCCCTCCATATATAAGCCTCCCCCCAAATATAAGCCCACTGTAATTTTTTGGAATTAAATTCTATTTATGTATTTTTTACATTTTGGAAAGGCAAACAAGGACTAAATGGGGTTATACATGGGTACACGAAAACCTATTTTCGTCTAGCAAAGAAACAGCTTTATGGACAGTTACATATGAAAACTGAGCTAAGTACAAGGTAAATTTCATCATCTAGGCAGTGGAGATTGGTCACCTTGTTGTGCACCGATTTGTAATATTTGCCCCGTGGTTTCAAGTTAGCAACGTATTACGCAATGCATTACCTAATTACACCTTACGCGCGAAGGATCTACATAGAACTACTCGATTCGAATCGCACATCTGCCTTACTACCGTATACCCTCGAGTATAAGCCCCCCCCCCGAATATAGGCCCACCACATTAGCTAATGCAAACTCCTTTCAAGTATAACCACTCCCCCCTCCCCCCCCCCGAATATATAAGCCTCCCCCCAAATATAAGCCCATTGTAATTTTTTGGAATTTAATTCTATCAATTCTATATTCTATTTAACCCCGA
>JAUELI010144525.1:0-19405 GCA_031471325.1 Catablema vesicarium
TCGGAAAAAAATAAATTTGGTATTTTTGGAAAGAGTAACATCTCGCGAACAAAAGATTGCCTCATTTTTTTGTTTTATGACTTAGATTCCAAAATATCGACAAAAATGCATACCAGATTATGCATTTAATATACTAGTTTTGCTTAATTAGTGATATTTTTAGAACGAAACAAAAAATCGGAGAAATGAGGCGAACTTTTTTAAATACTGGTCTACCGGATACAATAGCACAAAAATTGTGTTAAAAAAGTAAAACTGAGGGTACTTGGAGCTCGTCAAAGGCGAAACTGCGAAATCAACTTTTTTTGCAATTTATATTGTTTTTTCCTAATCTAACTTTGCAGTTGTATTTTAACTAATATTGCTGATGCAGTGTCCTAATTTCATAACATTTTGATGAAAATTAAAGTTTTAATCGCAAAATAATGAAAAGCTGTTTCTTTGCTTTACACTATCCTTAAATTCATTTTATTATATTCATTTTGAATTGTGTTGAATATTTTTTGTTTTTGACAATAAAAGAAGAGTATTTCTCACAAACTATAGATCACAAATTTATAAGATTCATGCATAAGTAATACGCTAGCTTTTTTTTGGCATACCGGAAAAGTAGGACTCAGGACCCGAACCAAGGACCAGGACCTAGGACCCGGATTATTTTTTCACAATTACATCTACAATTTCCCATGAAAAAGATGTGACTTTTATATAACTTTTGCGATATTTAAAGTAGATTTTAGACTTTCAGGATCTTAGGTTTTCAGGCAAGGTTTTTGACATTGTTTGCATGTTTATATACGTATAAAACATAGACCTTTATGTACAGGCACGAAGAGGATAAGAAATACAATCAGAACATTAATATCAAAATCTTAGCTTTTTCTTTGTATAAACAGTTTAGTTCCTAACTGAATTCCTCTAATAAGCATCCTTTGCGCTGCTTGTTGATTTAGAATTTTAAAATGCAGCACTGTGTGAAGTTTATTCGAAGAATTTTTAACATAATAATGAAAATATAAACTAAAAATATGCTCCTGAGACTTCTTACAGGATCTAGGATTTCTCATGCTTTCTATGTGATCATATTGATGTAAATTAAAACTTGACTTCAGCATTATGCAGAGATAAGAAGTTTTGTCAACCATTGTACAAAAACATAAGTAGCCCTCACTATTAATGTCCCAGGAAAATAGTAAAAACAAACTAAAGAAATGTTTCAAAACGAATGAGCTGAGTAAAATAAAAAATGTCTCCTTTCAACCATAGAGATATCTATGTTTCAAAGTAACTTATTTATTTGTTGGTATTCAGTATTTTCAGTCATTCTAGCAACCTTTTTAAGATGTAAACAGTTAGAGCATGGTAAGAGAGTGAATCGTCACGTTGAAAAGAAATCATCTTTGTGTTTTGTTTTGCATATGTATCATCGGCTAATAAGATGATAATCTGACTGTCTTTTATTTAGATGATGAAGATCGGGTCCCAGCCCCAAAACTATCAGACCGGTGGAGAATTGCTTTCCAATTTTATAAACAATTTCTCAATATTAGTCACATATATTTTATACAAAGTTTCAATATTGCAAATAAGCGAAACCTTGAGTTGTCAGTCGATGGTATTTGTTAACAATAACAGGTATGAAAAAATCTGGGTTCGGGGCCTGAGTCCTGGATCTTGGTCTTGAGTCCAGGTCCTGAGTCCTGAGTCCTACTTTTCCGGTATGCCCTTTTTCAGTGTGATTTAATAAATCAGAAGCATGTTATTGTTATTTAGTCGCATTTCTCATGCAGTGCGAATAAATTAGAGAATAATTTGTGGTAATTGAAGGGCACAAATCTTCATCCCATTGGGCTCTTGTTTAATTTGAATAACAAAACCTTCTATGTTGGTAATAGATACACATTATTATATTACATGTATAGAAGTATGAAGGCCAGGGTATGTGTATTTTATAATAGTTGTAAATTCTGATATTTTAAATACTGTAAGATCAGAAAACTATCTTCAGTTTTATAGCTCTTAGCTGTCGAATTAAGTGTTTGATAATTTTACCATGTTAATTTTCTTCAGTATGTATTAAAACACAGACCTTTGTATATAATATTTTTTTTAATTGTTAATATATGAATTTCAATAAGAATCATTTTATCACAAATATAATTTTTTTAAACAATCCATTATAGTATTATTACAATATTTTTACAAAGATTTTATTCTTGATGCACCCATAATTTTTTATTTTTTGTAGCTTTCCTCTTTCTTTCTTAATTGTTTTTCTTAAGGTATACAATTATATGTGGATGCTGTGTATTTTTTCCATGAGTTTTCTGTACTTAGAAATTATTTTTGTAATGATTGCAACCAACAATTCGTAAAAATTGTATTTTTGATATAATTTTGTGCATAGAAACCTGATGACAGAACCTAATATAATCGACATTTTGTTATGTTGTTTTCTTTTCTCGAAATGAAGTACTTTAATAAACATTTGTAGCAACCACTTTGATTTCTAATAAATATATTTTTATAATAAATAATATTGCGACAATACCATTTTATTAACATTTAAATGAAAATCTTGAAATCATAAAAATATTAGAATTCAAATATATTAAGTTGCCTTATTATAATTTATTGTGTTAACAATTCAAAGTTCTCCTATAAGATTACAAAGTTTTGGTTCTGTCATGGATCACTTTCAAATTTGTCTATTGTTTGAATTAAATACTGTTGGTTAATATGTTGAGACTAAGTTGTTAAAACATTATTTTCACTTTGAATTAGGTTTCAGCATTATACATGATAATTGTGAGGCCCCTTAAAAAAATATTTGGTCTTATAAACATTTGAGACCCAGTAAATTCCCTTTCAGGTGTACATTAAAAGTGGATTTCTGATTTTGGTGAATGAAATGAATTATTATAGAATGATATTGTTTCCAGATAATTAAGGTGGATCTGGATTCTGATTAGGATATGGACGTTTTTATTTTATTTAATCATTTATTAGAGAATTTTTGTATGTAGAATTAGATAATAAATAATAATTTTGATATCTTTTCTGAATAATTTGCGTTTCCTGAATTCATTGTTTAGTTTATGTAAACAAGCCAAACTTGAAAACTGTTTTTTAGATGGCTTAATTTAAACATTTTTCTGAACTTTGACGAGCTTCAAGCTCCATTAGTTTTTTCTTGGTATCTTAGTGAAGAGTAAGTTCTCACAAACAAAAGTTTGACTTATTTTCTCATTTAGGCCTTAAATCATAAATTGTTGACAAAAATACAGGCCACTGTATTTATGTTAATAATTTATTTGCTTAATTAGTGATATCTCCAGAATTAAAAAAAAATTGAAAAAATGAAGCAAACATTTTTACAACATTCAGACTGAGAAAATATTTTGCAAGCTGCTATGAAATTTTCACTAGAACAAGAATATTTGATTATATCCTTCAGAGACACGGGGTGGTGGGAACAAAAAAAAAATTCATGTGATTGAAACAAAAAATTCATATGAAGAAGTTTCGGTGTGTCACATAGCAAAATAGAGAAATGATGCGATCCAGGAAATACATCTAAAGAGGGATAGAGCACACTTTGTCAATTAATTGAGACCTGAATTGCTCAAATAATGTAACGTAAATAAAACATAACGAAAATTACATAATCTGATTGACTGAAGAAAAAATGTTTACACAAAGGTTTTGTGTTGACACATATTTTTTGAACAAAAAATGTTTTAGGAAACATACAAAATCAAATCGATTTGATTTGATTTTGTATAATGTTTCAGGAAACATTTTTGTCAAAAAAATCTGTCTATACAAAATAAGTAAACTATAAGAAACACACAGAAACATTTTCATGCAATATTTTTTGTTTCAATCACATGCATTTTTTCCCCTGACCCGTGTCCCAGAAGCTCAAGATGGTATGTATATTTTTTAGGAATTAAAATGTTTCTTTTCCAGTTTGAAACATTGTGTGGTAAATCTGGGAACTGTTTATTTAGTTATAGAAATAAAATTCATTCCAAATTCATAGCAAGGAGTAATGCATGGAATTGAGAAGTATGGCACAGAGAATATTGAAAGCTGCTCATATTGTAGAAAGACAAACCCATCTTCACACAAACATATGATTTGTTTTTATTTATTCATTGTTTTTTTCATCCAATTGAATGTCTGTGGTAAGTTTAACCTGTCAAACCTAACTTGCATTTTATAATATTTGTGTTCTTAACATGTTTTTACGCAGCAAAACTCTCAGAAGAAAAGGTTTGGAGTTGAAATCGTAACAAAGTTGTTGAGTGTTGAGTGTTTTTTAGCTGGTATTGTGCCATGAGTATTTATTGCATTCATTGCACTATTATTGTTTGATATTTCAATTCAATCAGATTAAAGTGTTATTCAAAACGATCAAGTTGTAGTATAAACAAGGTCTAACTAATAATGTTGAAACAAAGCCAATATTGATAGTATATACAAGGTCTGATAAACTTAAAACAATATTAATAGTAAGATAACAGAAAGAAGCTCAAAAAATAACTCATCTGGTTGTTTTCTTTTTTTCATTTTAATTAGAGTCAGGATCTGATTCGCTTCACACTTGTTTAGCTACACTTTTATGCTACAAACTTTCATTAAGTTGATATTACTCACTCCTTAGCATCATATACACACCTTTTCACTAAACTTGAAAACTGCATTGCAATTAGGGATGAAGTAACTACTATACAATACATTCTTTCTATACGATTCCTACTTTAGGTGATTTAGCTTTTAGATCATGGAGTGGTGCATATAAAGATGCAGATCAGAAATGTACAGATATTGTCATTTATTTCAATACCAGTGGTTTAGAAAATAGTACCTACAAATTAATGATGAAAAAACCTTTGAAATATACGACAGATTGTATGTATGAAAATAGATTGTCGTATGGACACTGTTATATTTCACAAGAAATTTTGGTGCATAGTCAAACATACTTATTCCAAATAACTGAAAATTACAGTAATGGAACACAAAACCATTCAAAACCATTCACTATCAACATGGATTTAAGAAGTGAGACTTTTTTGATTGGTTTATTGGTATCTTTAGTCATTCATTTATATATCTTTTCAGTAACATTTTGATTGTTTCTTTTAGTCAGCAATCGCAATTATATTGTCACGATTGAATTATAACACAATGCATGGTATTAGTTGTTGAATCTTACATGCTTTCAACAAAATAAGAATAAAATAGCTAACAAGTAAAGAATAGTAACTGTCCTACAAATTCTGGGTAACAGTAATGGAAGTTGCCGTGTTGTTCAAAGTTTTGAAAATCTCAAGTGCCTGGACAACAAACATTCAACGTCACATTTATTGACCTTAATAAGCAGGAGTAAGATTTAGGAAGTTATCAAAAGTATCAAGTCTTCACTATGTTTTGCAAATATACTGGTAAAATGTCATTTGACCTGGAATAAATTCTAACCCAATTGAAACTTAGTCAGAATGTTTTTCAGATGTATAAAGAAAGCATGTCAAGAATCTGAAAAATTCAGCCTTGGGGAAAATTTTTCACAGCGAATTTAGCTGTTTTGGGTGTACTAATTCCAACTTATAGTATAAATCAACTTTATTTTCAGTTAAAACCATTCACACCATTAGAAAGCTCTTAAAAAACTATATAAAAGACATATAAACGAGTTTAGTCATTTTCGTCCTTGTAAGTAAGATAAGGTCAAACTTTGGGTTTTTGATGAAATTCCGACAAACTTTAGTTTTTTCCGTCCAAAACCCAAAGTTTGACCTTTTTTAACTCGAAAACGGAGAGGTAAATGACTAAACTCGTTAATATGTCTTTTATATAGTTTTTCGAGAGCTTTCTGATGGTATAAGTGATTGCAACAGAAAATAAAGTTGATTTTCATGATTTTTACTGCTAGGTGGAGTGCACCCAAAACAGTCAATTTTGCTGAAAATTTTTTTTCAGATTTTTGATATACTTTCTAAATACATCTGAAAAACATTCTGATCAAGTTTTAATTTGCGTTAGAATTTATTCCTGTTTTATCTAGTTAATTGACCAGTCTAAAAATCAAAATAAATTATATCATTACAGCAACTTAAGAATACATTTCGACATTTGAGATTAGCTTTCAATAAAATGAAGAATTGTTCTATGGAAAATATTATGAGTAATATATTTTTTTTGTTATTAGAAATTCTTGGTCCATTTCATAATATGTCCGTTACACAACTAAATACTAAAACACAATTGACATGGTTAAAACAAAAGCATTGCTACTCATATTCTATAACAACGTATGTCCAATGTGAAATTTGTTTCTATGGAAATGATGGAAAGAGATGCTTCATGAAAATTATTGAACCTAATGTAAGTAAATATACATTCTGAAATTATATACCATAACCTGGAACCACCTATCATTTTCCTATCAAATCCTTGTAAAATAGGCGAAGTTGATTTTCTAATAACTTTTTACGAAATTAAGCAATTGACTTGAAACTTTCAGGATATCTTTATATTGCCGATGTCTTTCTTTTGTGATGAGAAAAAATGACGTCATTATTTGACGAAGTCTTTTTATGACGTCATGATGGAATTTTTAATTTTGTGAACTTTAGCGCGTCATAACTCGGCGAAAAAATTTCTGGTGTAAAAACTGGAAGTTATGTTAAATTTCAAAGTATTATCTTACAGAAAATCAAAACAGAATGAAGATATCTATAGTTGAACTCTTTGGAATAGAATTTTTAAAAAGTCAGTTTTTACCTCCAAAACAGCAATTTTTTAACATTTCTTATGACGTCATCACAACGTGGTGGCCATTTTGATTTTTCTTTGTTATTATTTTGTTCCTTCCATTACCAGCAACATTGTGTACCAAATTTTATGGTCATACCATATATAGTTTTCGAGATATCGAGGGGGCAGTATCCCCCCCCCCCCCCAGTTTTGAGGAGCCCTAAAAAGCTCAGTCTTAATAGGATTAAACAAGCGAAGATTATGTCAATAATATAATATAATGATATCTTATGTAATTTACATACACGTTTTTTTGTATAAGAACCAGGTAAATTTGCTTCAGCCTCAATGTTCTTATTATTTTAGAAATTTGAGCCTAGTATTGTTCTTATTTTATTCTTATTTTTGCTAACCTTATTGTGCTTTGTCCGTATAAACTTAACAAATTCTGTATTATACTGGTAATACTAGGAAAATGTAAACTACTAGAGCAACAAATTCAGGCTAGGCTGTTCTTCAAAAAGGCATATAATCAATTCAGCCTTGATTATGTTCAGCAAAATTTCAGCCTAACATCGTTCTTAGCTTGTTCTTATTTTTTGAACTATTTCTGCCTTACTGTTCTTATAAAGTTGTTCTTATAACAAAAAAGTATATGATTAGCCTGATTTTGATTTTGCATTATTTCTTTTAATGTTGAAACTAAACGGTATGTTTGTTTGTAATTATTTTTACATTTGTTTTTATTATAGTCTCTTCATTGTTTACCTTTGGTAAGTGATATATTTATTGTATTTAAAATGACATTAGCAACTATAATTTTTTCAAGTTATTTTTAGTAAATCCAATTAATAGTAGTTTTGATCAGTTTTATGTTAAAGAATTTCTCAGTTTTCTGTTAATATAGCTTAACTTTTGTTGTTAGGTGTGTAAAATATTTTTTCTTTCTTTCAAATGAATTAAATTATCTCATCACGTATCACTCTAAATTCAACCATCAATCTTTAGATCCATCCTGTGAAAAATACATAATAAAACAAAGCATAGTAAAATGAACTATAACTACCAGCTGCTGACCTGGAATCAGTTGTTCTATAAAGTAGCTAAATAAACATTATTTAAAAATTAAGTATAATTATAATAAACTTTTATAAATACAACAAAAGAAAATAATGCCTAGTATCAATAAAAATCCACTCATATTGGTTTCGTTGTGGCGGATGATTATGATGATGACGATGATCCTGGAATGGAGGATACATTAGCCTGATTCCAGTATGTATGAATAAATATTATAGTAACAAACTTAGTTGAAATTTTTTTTTGAGGGTGAAAGCCGTTTTTATTCATGATGTGAGACAACAAACCTTTGAATTTTCTAACATTTTGACTTGTAGAACCCCAAGGAAGAGATTTCAATTTCTTCAGAAGTAGAAACAGTAAGTTGTATTTTTTCTAAATGTATATTTTTCTACGAGTTATAGCAATCATCTACTTCTCTACTACTAAAAACGATCGAATCAGGTTGTATTCAGATTGTATTCAGGTTGTATTCAGGTGGTATTTATTGGCTATAATTAGGTGGCTGCGTGTAAAAAGGTAGCTAGAATTGTGTACTCTGACAACAGCAGGGTGTTTGTAAAGGTATAGTAGAGCAGGTGTTTCTATTATACTCTTCACTACTTTTGAACAGTCAATGCAATGTTGTATGTGTGAAAAAATAAACAAATTTAATTTCTTTTTTAGGATGTAAGTGGCTGTCTTTAAAAATGGCATATATAGTAAAGAAAGAAAGTTATGTCAGTGTACAACTGAACTTCGGAGCATAGGACAGCTGTTTCAACCTTACTTGGTCTCATCAGCTATGCATACCCTGTTCCACCCTGTTACAAAGTGGAACTGATGAACTTATTTTGATCACGATGGAAGATCATCAAATATTTCTCTACCCCTGCTTGTGGTTTGCAGAGAACTCTGTATATAATGTAGGTTATTAAGACCACCCATGATAATGATGATCACCAAATTACAAGAATAACATGTTTTTCAAAAAATTGAGATCAGGGATTCTTTATGTGAATAATCTTGATGGTTGTTATTATTTTATAAGTAGCTAAATTCTTAAAATGCTTCGTGCAAGTACAACAAAAAACTGTGAGAGGTATACATTACATCAACATTTATTGGTGGTTTGTACAAAAGAGGGTGGATAAAAATCAAATTGACAAACAAACGTATGACCTGTGTGGTGGGATGTATATGAAAGAAAATATATATATGAAAGAAAACTGTGTGTTATTATAAGGGTAGAAAGTTGCGAATTTCTATTTTTTTCATATTTTCCGCACTCAAAATTTGCTTTGTGGTTCTGTTACAGGAAGTTCTAAGAAACAAGCACTTCTTTGGTCTGTTTCTTCTCACTATCCATATCATTTGCAGTGTAGTGCACCACAAATTGTTCTGGTATCGAAGTACAAACACTTTCCTCAAATTATTTGATTTACTTACCCTCTCGAAACAGTAGACAGCAAAAAAATTACAAAATCCTTTCACAAACTTTTGTGCATGCGATTTAATTATAATTTTAAAAGGAAAACATTCGCAATTTTTCATTTAAAATAATTTGCGCCATAACTTCTGTTTGATGTTTTCATAAACTGTCATGGAAATGGCCTGTGAAACTTTCTGCCCTTTGAAGTAAGTCGAAAGGTTGTATTTTTCTAATCCAACACTTCGCTTATTTATAGAATAATGATACCAATTATTATGTTATTCAACTCAGGAACTGGCATAGTGTCATTAATACTTTGTGTTCTTTACGCGGGAAAATTATAATTTTTGATATGGGGGCAAACATTTATGACATCTGCACAGAGGGGAGAGGGGGGTCTTGAAATTTGTCGCATGTTTGAGGGGATTATATTGTTATGAACCAACAGATCTATTGTTGTTTTTTTGTGGATAAAGCTTTATGTCAAATCAAGGATACTTTTATTCCCTTAACGGTACTAATTTGTGCGGGTATTTAATTTCGCCAGTCGAAAAAAATCATATTTCGCGGGTATTTATTTTCGATAATGAGCAATTTTCCAAAATTTCTCGGGTATTAAATTTCGCGAATTGAAGAGTTTTTGCCCAAAAATGCGCCATTTGGTAGCACTATTAGGAAAAAAAGACAATTTTCGCGAATTAGCACTTTTAACTAATTTCGCGTGTATTTAATTTCGCGAAATGATCGATTTCGCGAAACTCGTTAAAATTAGTACCTGCGAAAATTAGTACCGTTAAGGTAGTCACAAAATGCTTTTTTAATCTCAAATCCTTTAGTGTTTCAGAAATAGTCTAGTAGAATTATGAAACTTAGTAGAAATGCTTATTATGATGTACTGAATCAGTAAAAAAAGCCCCATCCCTACCCACACAGGAAATGTCGATTTCAAAGTATATTTAATAACTTAAGGACCTTTTTCTCCTAACAGTTAAAATCATGAAACTCATATATTGTTTATATGTTTGCCTTTCCATAATATATTTGTATTTTGTTTGTTTGGGTAACAGGCAAGGAATAAAAATTAAAAGTTATAATTAAAAACTTTTATTTCGATCATGAAACTCAACTTCATTTTCAGCTAAAATCACCTATACCATTAGAAAGCTCTTGAAAAACTATATAGTAGGCATTTAAACAAGTTTAGACATTTTTGTTTCATTTCTGAGTAAAGCAAGTTTAAATATTCAATTTTTTGCAAAATTTGAGTGAAAATTGTTGCGAAAGTTTTTCCTAAAGTCATGAATTATAATTCATTATAAATAATCCATATAATCCATTATAAATTCAACACTCAATAAAGAGATATTCTTGCAGAAACTTATATACATGGATACATAAAAATTTACATAAAAAAAATAAAACTTTGGGAAATATGTAAGAATAAACTTGAATAATTTTATAAAAAACACATTAACTTTTCAGCTATTTTATCGAGAAAAAAATACAAAAAAGTAAACCAGTTTTGCTAATAGTTTGAAAATAAATAAACCGCTTATGCGAGCTGATAGATTACTGCTATCTAGACATCACTGGAATATGCTGGACAAAATACTGACATCAAATTAAAACTGTCTGTAACATCATCTTATTCATTATTTTTATTATTTGGGCCTAAATTCTGCCACACTTGTAAAATTAAAAATTTAATTAGTAAAATCATATCCAGCATAATTGATTTAGTCGTTGTGCCAAATTTCATCAAAATCAGAGCACTCTTTATTATTTGGGCCTAAATTGGCCTAAATTATGAGGTCACTTGTGAAATTAAAACTTTAATCAGTATCATCTTATTCAGCATAATTAATTTAATCAGTGTGCCAAATTTCATCTAAATCAGAGCAGTCTTTATGTCACCTGTAAAATTAAAGATTAAATTAGTGCCATCTTGTTCAGCATAATTAAAATCATTTGAAGAGCACCACCCCTATCTTAGTATACTAACTCTAACTTTTTTCTTTATATTTTTTATGCCTACCAACGCAACCCCCTGATTAAGGACGAATTCTAAAAATGTGCTAAATGGTATTGCCTACAATATCCGTCAAGGTTACTAATAATGACATTTAAAAAAACTTCTTTGTCTAAACACAATAAAAAAATAAAAGAATCGATTTCATTAAAGTGACATAGACATGATAAAACTACTATAGTCATAGGAATTGTGAAATATGTTTGAAAACTGTTACACAAAATGGTGAATTTGAGGTGCTTGTAGGGTTGGTGTGATTAACATGTAATCGCATGGTGAAAACTCGTGCAATTAACAATTAATTTGTATTCGTTATTTCTGAACAGAAAAGTTCCACTCGTCCTACGGACTCGTGAAATTTTTCTATCCAGAAATAACTCATACAAATTAATCGTTAATTGCACTCGGCACTGTGCGATAATCAAATGAATTCAATAATGTTGATGCCCTTGTGTACTAAGATAAAAGTTTCTGATTAGCGGTCGGTTAACAGAACATACTTTTTATGTTATCAAATTGATTTCTTGTATATATTTTACAATCACTATTATATATAGCCATTTGATTTGTCAGATAGGTCATGTTATTTTGCACCAGCATTTTTGGGGATTTATTGCATTTTTTGTTCTAAAACTTATTCTTAATGCCAAACATAGGCTAAAAAGGGTCCAAAATAGAGTTAGGACCAATTATCAACTTGGTTTCTCGTTTTGATAAATGTGATTGTTGTTTATTATGTTCCTATCATGTTCCTGATAAAATTTTCAACTAACACTTCTTTAACAGGGGGATTTTGCAATTTGAAACATTTTATAATAATTTTCTACTCAAGACCAATAAGAGTCCTAGCCATGTTTTTTTACAATAAATTCGCTTCCACCCAAAGCCCTAATATGAACAGGAAATGTCGATTTCAAAGTATATTTAATAACTTAAGGACCTTTTTCTCCTAACAGTTAAAATCATGAAACTCATATATTGTTTATATGTTTGCCTTTCCATAATATATTTGTATTTTGTTTGTTTGGGTAACAGGCAAGGAATAAAAATTAAAAGTTATAATTAAAAACTTTTATTTCGATCATGAAACTCAACTTCATTTTCAGCTAAAATCACCTATACCATTAGAAAGCTCTTGAAAAACTATATAGTAGGCATTTAAACAAGTTTAGACATTTTTGTTTCATTTCTGAGTAAAGCAAGTTTAAATATTCAATTTTTTGCAAAATTTGAGTGAAAATTGTTGCGAAAGTTTTTCCTAAAGTCATGAATTATAATTCATTATAAATAATCCATATAATCCATTATAAATTCAACACTCAATAAAGAGATATTCTTGCAGAAACTTATATACATGGATACATAAAAATTTACATAAAAAAAATAAAACTTTGGGAAATATGTAAGAATAAACTTGAATAATTTTATAAAAAACACATTAACTTTTCAGCTATTTTATCGAGAAAAAAATACAAAAAAGTAAACCAGTTTTGCTAATAGTTTGAAAATAAATAAACCGCTTATGCGAGCTGATAGATTACTGCTATCTAGACATCACTGGAATATGCTGGACAAAATACTGACATCAAATTAAAACTGTCTGTAACATCATCTTATTCATTATTTTTATTATTTGGGCCTAAATTCTGCCACACTTGTAAAATTAAAAATTTAATTAGTAAAATCATATCCAGCATAATTGATTTAGTCGTTGTGCCAAATTTCATCAAAATCAGAGCACTCTTTATTATTTGGGCCTAAATTGGCCTAAATTATGAGGTCACTTGTGAAATTAAAACTTTAATCAGTATCATCTTATTCAGCATAATTAATTTAATCAGTGTGCCAAATTTCATCTAAATCAGAGCAGTCTTTATGTCACCTGTAAAATTAAAGATTAAATTAGTGCCATCTTGTTCAGCATAATTAAAATCATTTGAAGAGCACCACCCCTATCTTAGTATACTAACTCTAACTTTTTTCTTTATATTTTTTATGCCTACCAACGCAACCCCCTGATTAAGGACGAATTCTAAAAATGTGCTAAATGGTATTGCCTACAATATCCGTCAAGGTTACTAATAATGACATTTAAAAAAACTTCTTTGTCTAAACACAATAAAAAAATAAAAGAATCGATTTCATTAAAGTGACATAGACATGATAAAACTACTATAGTCATAGGAATTGTGAAATATGTTTGAAAACTGTTACACAAAATGGTGAATTTGAGGTGCTTGTAGGGTTGGTGTGATTAACATGTAATCGCATGGTGAAAACTCGTGCAATTAACAATTAATTTGTATTCGTTATTTCTGAACAGAAAAGTTCCACTCGTCCTACGGACTCGTGAAATTTTTCTATCCAGAAATAACTCATACAAATTAATCGTTAATTGCACTCGGCACTGTGCGATAATCAAATGAATTCAATAATGTTGATGCCCTTGTGTACTAAGATAAAAGTTTCTGATTAGCGGTCGGTTAACAGAACATACTTTTTATGTTATCAAATTGATTTCTTGTATATATTTTACAATCACTATTATATATAGCCATTTGATTTGTCAGATAGGTCATGTTATTTTGCACCAGCATTTTTGGGGATTTATTGCATTTTTTGTTCTAAAACTTATTCTTAATGCCAAACATAGGCTAAAAAGGGTCCAAAATAGAGTTAGGACCAATTATCAACTTGGTTTCTCGTTTTGATAAATGTGATTGTTGTTTATTATGTTCCTATCATGTTCCTGATAAAATTTTCAACTAACACTTCTTTAACAGGGGGATTTTGCAATTTGAAACATTTTATAATAATTTTCTACTCAAGACCAATAAGAGTCCTAGCCATGTTTTTTTACAATAAATTCGCTTCCACCCAAAGCCCTAATATGAAGAGGCGGAGACTATTATGCCTAATTTTATCGAAGCAGCTTGTCTTATGGCTTGACCAACTTCGTAAGAAACAAAACTAGAAGCCAGAGGTACTACTGATTTCCACAAAGTTTCTGTGAGTAATATAAACTTTCTTATGAACTATTAATTGGTGTCATTGTCAATCTAATTAAAGAATTTTGTTTTGTTTTAGATGAACAGATCGGATCAATGCAGTACAACAATAAACACAAAGTTATTTCCAAATACAAGATATAGTTTTCGTTTAAGTTATGCATTAAATGCATATCGTCGTTATGCATATTGGTCAACTAGTTTAAACTTTACAAGCATGAGAGATTGTAAGCTTTTTATTGGATATTATTGCTAATCCCTTTATAAGTCTCATTGGAAAATATCTATTATCTGAGTGGATTTTAGAAAACCAACTACATATACTTACAGTTAAAGATTGACAGTTTAGTTCTTTAGCAGAAATAATTAACATTTGTTACTTTAATCGTAAATCATAAACGTTTCCTTCTTTAATGTAATCGTCAGGGTGTCACCTTATGTAGTTTTAATTTGGATATTCATATTTTATTCGAAATAGGAACTATTGACTAACTAACATTCAATATCTTTTCTTTCCAGCTCCATCACAGCCTGTCCAACTCACATGTAAAATAGACAAAGAAAATTTTGCTTCATTATCATGGCAGGTACTAACAGTTAAAATGTTTATTGTTTGAAACACATCATTTTGCATTTTATTACGTCGTCAGAGGTACCTATTGATGTATCAATTAAGTGTTTTTCATAACCGTCCAATATTTATTCCTACCTTCATAGTACAATCATTTTAACTTCTTCTTCATAGAAAACGAAAGAGAGATTCAATGGAGAGTTGACAAACTTTGTGATAAATGTGAAACAGAAGGGTGTTCTCATTGATACTGACTCTATAGATGTAGTGAAAGATTTCCGATCATATACATATCCTTTTCGTAAACAGATTACCATGGATACATTATTCTATGTTAAGGCTTGTAAAGATAAAAAATGCACTAAATGGAGTAATGTATGTCAAGTATCACCTCATCCTGAAAGCACCAACAGTAAGTAGAAATTGAATGTAATCACTAATCCTTTTTTAAATGGAATTTATTAGTCTACTTGTACTATATTTCGCCTAACTTGAAATAAATATTTTTACTTACTTTACTAGCTGGTAATAGATGTTTCCTTGTCTTGCGCTTAGGTATTTAATCTGTTGTAGTCACTATTATATGTACTAAAGGTAACAGTAACCTGTTTTGTTCTACTATCCTTTCATAACTTTGAAAATATATATTTAGTACAAATCCCCCATGGTAATACAAAACGGACAGCTTTGTTTATAAGCCTTTTGTAAATAGTTAAGCTCATTTTTCCTCGATAAAGCTTTAGAAATTCCCTTTATGTGTATGCAATCATTTACCTGTTGCTGGATAATATTGTCATTTTTTATTTTTTTAGAGTTCCTCTACATAGCTTTAGACTGTGTACTAACGGTTTTCTTGGTATTGTTAGTAGCTGCTATCATTTGCTGTATTAGGATAAGAAGACGGTATATAATTTCATTTCTCAAACACCATCACAGTGTCATCCAGATAGATTTTATTAGAATGCACTGATCCTGTTTCATGATAGCCTAATATTTTGCATAAAACTCCAAATAAATGAATTTAATAACAATTTTGATTTGATTTTGATAGGTGTTTTTCTATAATTATAAATTCAGCCACATATACGCTATATCCAAGTAAAACTATAGTTACAACTCATTCAGTTTCCTTTTGTTTTTATTGGTTACTACCACATGTTAGCTACAAACTTCCTCAAAGGTTCTTTTGCAAAATA
Source organism: Catablema vesicarium (assembly GCA_031471325.1). NCBI lineage: Eukaryota > Metazoa > Cnidaria > Hydrozoa > Anthoathecata > Pandeidae > Catablema > Catablema vesicarium. The sequence goes on from JAUELI010144525.1 coordinate 16,061, forward strand.
TTATGTTATAACAACTCACTGTTATAACTCACTTATTTTTTCATTTAGAAACAAACGAATTAAATTTTCTGAAAAACCTGCTGTAAGTGTGATATTTCATCATTTTTGCTCCCTCAAAGAAGAAACCTCTATCAAAGAAAGAACAACTTTTCGAGCCCTTTTTCATCTCTTGTTTAAAATCAAAACTCTCGTATTTATTTCAAACACTATTCTGTTTAAACATACAAACATAAATACCAACTGAATGACAACAGTAATATGATGTCTATTTGTACTCTGCACTCTGTCCCAATGATTAACATATTAACAATAATAATCTTAACAGATATTTTGAATGTTTTTTAAGTAATAATTTTTACTTTTGTTTATCTTTAGGTTATTGGAGATATAGATCCATATAGTACTTTTCATTTCACTCCAACGTAATACATGAAGATGAAATACATAACGAACAGGATGGATATTATTGCAATATAATGGCTTTGGATTATGTACATACCTAAATTAACAAATGATATCTTTTGGTCGTAAACATTTTGCTGATTTGACATTGTGACGTCTAAATATGAGGATTACACGTAATGGTGCAGAATAGTCTTATCGATAAACCCGCACCATTACATACTGTATAAAAACAAGAGATAACACTACAATCTTTCACAAAAGGTTTCAGAACATTTTGTAAATATTAGCGACCTTATTTATGCCACAAGGAAAATACAAATGAAGAAGAAAGTATTGTCTCGAGAGATTTATCATGTATTAGACACAAACTTCAAAGAAGTCTTACGACTATATTATGTATTCGCAAATTTGACATATTGCGTTATCTTTGAAAAGTTGTTAACAAATTTGATACAATAACTTGTGATATTGCTTCAAATCTTCATATTATATTAATGACATTATAAAGAAAACTCCACTAACACAATAGAAGATGCATCGTAGCCAGATAATTACTTTAAATTTTATGATTATATCTTTTTATCTTGTATATTTTCATATTTCTTTATGTTGTAAATTTGTAAAAAAAAATCATCAGAATATTGTATAAATTTATTTTGGTATATAAAAGAGGTTAACTGTATAGCCATCTTTATGCTTCAAATCAGGAAGAGAGGAGAGAAGAAAACCTGAGAACGAGGTTCATCCAAAGTTGCTCAAAAATTACTAATAATATAAATAATATACAGTATTTTTGAGGCGAGGCCTCCAGTTCCAGGTTTAATGTTTTTTTTGTCTTTAAACATATTTTGCTTGACGAGATGATGTTCTCTCGTGTAGATCTATTTCCGCATCATACATTATGTCATCGGGTCTCCACAATTTATCTAGACGAGTTTTAAAAGTGCGCATGGCAAATGAGGGTAAATTGCATGGTACTTTGTAGATAGAACAGCTGTGGTCTCTCTGAGCATGTGTCCTGGACGATTATCGGATAGAAATTCTATAAAATTTCCACGGACAGTTTCATCGTAAAGTGCATGAGTTGATACATCACATCATATCATGCCCGATGCAGTTTTTTTTTTCCGTAATCGGTCACTCCACATATAAACGGTAGCTCCCCACCTTAACGGCATCTCCCCACTTTAAGGGACACTCCACACATAAACGATAGCTATATTCGGTCGCTCCACACAAGCGTTTAACAAAAATAGATAAGTGTAATGGTCCCTCCCACTTAAACGGTAGCTCCACACATATTCGAATATTTCGTATTCCGTAGTAATGAACAAGCGCGAATTGTAATATAGTAAACATAAACATGGGATGGCGGACTTTCCATCTATCGATGAAATTATTTTAAATGCAAGTTTATTTATGTGTAAAAAACAAGTTTATTGATGAAGAAAATACTGCTGAATTAAAGCACATTGTCAGTGATCTATTTTCATTTTGTTCTCATGGAATCATCATTAACAATGTTAGAGGCTGTGAAAGCAAGTTTGAAGCCAAAACTTCATTCAACATCACAACAACTGATGAAGCAAAAAAGCTCGTAGAAAATTATTCTTCCTTCAATGGAGAATGCTTAAGAATTTCAAATTCAAGGTAAACTGCTGCATTTAAATTATAAATACGCTTATTGAATTCTCGTCAAGTACACGTTTTTTATATATATTCAATAGTGTGACATCATAATTCGAATTATTTTGACGTAAAAATATATTCCATATTCGTTAAGTTAGGTTTACACGTTGAAAGTATCGTAGTATTATTGTATGTTGTTTGAAAAGAATTCTTATTCAAATTAAGGACAGGAAAATTCAAGTTGCTAAACAAATATTTCGAAAATTTAGAAGTTGCTTTTATCAATAGTCTGTTTCAAGGTTAGTTATAAAAGGGAATAAAATTTCTTATAAACGGGTTTCTCCAAAAACATGTATGACCCCTCACACTTTTACATTCTAATCAGCCAAAATCTGACTCGCGAAAATATCTCCAGGCGAAAATTTGTCTCCCTAAGGTATGTGAATTATATTTTAGATTAATTGGTCCAAAAAGTCCGTATACATTCTTTGCGAGGTACAGATGTCATCATAATACTCGTTATGATGGTACAAAGAATGCTAGTAAGGTTTTTAAAGTAAATCCATTAAAGAGTATGAAAAATACCGAATGTCCGTTCGTTGTGACGATAAAGATACTAAATGAAAAACAGCAATTTCCCTGCAAAGTAGATATTGAATGGAACCTACGCAATCCCTACAGGCTTTGTCCTTCAAGGATATATTACCAGCAACATATGCGAGGTAATAACTTCTGAATCTGTAATTAATCTCAATGAAAAGTACACAAAATGAAAAACCATTGGAGGTATCGTATTAGTGTGAAGAAAGTGAAGAGTAAAGAATAAATAGAATACCCGAATAACGGCTAAACTAAAATGGATCTGTGACCTGGGCATTTTGGCAACATTTTTGATTGAACTTATTTTTTTTATTTAACCACAGGATTAGTATATCAAGAATATCTTAAAGAACTTCGTTCCTGCAAAGACGATTTAGATTTTCATAAGAAAAAGAATACTTCAAAATTTCAAAAATTTTTGAAAAAAAAAAATCAAGGCACGTAAGGCACGAGGGCACGCAGAAAAAAAGGCACGTGGGCACGCAGAAAAAAAAGACACGAAGGCACGAGAATTATGAAATGCGTCGTCTCGGAATGCGATTTGAAATTCACCACAAGTAAAAACAATACAATTCTCTACTTAAAACGCATACGAAAATGAAAGTTTGCCGACCAGAAGAAAAGATACGCTTATTTATCCTTGTGATCGCTAACTACGGTGTTTGGGGTTCACCGTTAACCAACTGACTCAGTAATGCGGGTTGTTGGAAT
>JAUELI010144526.1:0-12765 GCA_031471325.1 Catablema vesicarium
TTTCTTATAATAAGGTATACAGTTTTATCTGCTTGGTTAAAATCATAGACTTTTGATAAAAGTAAAAAACATTAGGCATTTATTCTTTGATTTATGAATAATTTACACACAAAAAGTAATCTAATTATTTCATCAGTTTCACAATCTGATTGAAATGTAACCTGAAATTGTGTTCTTTAAAGTTGTTAAATTGGCGTTTTCAGCTTGAAAATGAATAGCTACTAATCTACTGCAAACTACAAAGTAGAATAGATTGTCAAGTTACCTTTTATTTTGGCACCTTGAAGTATATGTTTAAATAGAAGATGAATAATAATGGTTATATCTCCTCTACTTTTTCCAAAAACTCCACACAGATTGTTAATGTCATGAGTAATATGATTCAATAGAAATATGGTAACAGCATTAGGATTGATAGGTGGCACAATCAGAGCACAAATTTCCTAGAAATCACAAAAGCAAAAAACTTTTAGTGAACAAAAACATTTGAATCACGCAGACAACTAGTTGATATAAAAAGATCGAAACAAATTTAAAAAGATGATTGATGCTGCCCTACAACGTTTAATTCGAACAATTGCATTAACTATAAAAAACCTGTTGGAAAACTATAACACAAAGCTGGATGTAACAGCAAACATAAAATGTGAAGGAGAGATTCTTGAGCATAGAGTTAGGCTACGTAGCCCAAGCCTATGCTCAAAAATTACACAGAGCCTATTAGCTCTTATATCTAGCCTTGATAACATGTGCAGCTATATGCAAGTGAACTTCATAAATGCGGCAGGTGATTGACATATTTTTTCTTTTCTTTTTAAATTTTCAAAACAACATTTGTTTTACCTTTTTTTAGGTTTTTTAAAATTTTGAAGAAAAAAAATGATTTTCGGTCATTTTGGGTCATCATCTTTTTCCTCATGAATAAATATGAATAGAGTCAAGATGTTTTGATAAATAAGACTAAAGGATAACTAACACATAAATGAGCAAAATAATCATGGAAATGGCGACATGGAAAGTTTAGAAGACAAGTAAAATCAATGAATTATATAAATAATATTTATGAACGTTTTTTTCAAACATAAAAAAATCTGCTACATATCAGAAACGTGCAACAGTGTAGAATGTTCTAACCTGTTGATGTCCCTGCACAACACCAACCATCATAGACAAATGTATTAATAATCTTTGAATGGCAACTGAGAGTGGTTTAAGTGTTCGTTCTGGAACAGACTGGTTTGGTTGGTCGTTCGCAGCTCCAATACAGTGACCAGGTTGTGTTGAGTCTCTGTAATTAAAATGTAATTCTTACAGAAAATAGATGTCATTTGAAAGAATAGTCCAACCGTGGTATTAGAAAGCATTTATAAACTTCTACTAATAAAAATAAAATACTTTCATTTACAAGCTCAAAGCAATTTTCGTTAATATAGCAGATGCCTTCCCTATTTAAATTGTCCCAATTCACCCTCCAGACTAATGTTTAGTCTGTAGTTTGTAAGATATTTTCAAAGATTATATTAAATGATTTTAAGAATGCTGGTACGTACAAGGTGCAAAATAAATAAGAATAAGCTTGGTGGAGGAGAGATATTTGGTATTCAAATTTATTTTGAACCTGAGATAAAACCAGAGCATAATAAAAATCTCAATCACATGTTAGAATAATTTAAAACTTACCTGTTTTCTACCTTTCTATTAGTTGGATTGAGTTGATGAGTAGCTATTGCACCAATTGCAGAACGGCACTCTGGACAAGTAGATCTTTCAGATGCTCTCCCACACTATTAAAAAGATAAACATTAAAAGACAGATAGAATAATTGTAATTTAAATTAAGTTAAATTTACATATGTTAGCAATAATATTTCTCCATTTAAACATACAATATTATGTGAAGAGAAGAGGAATAGGGCAGAAAGACACACATAGAATGGTTAATATTATTAAAAATTAGTATTTTCGGTGAATTTTCTTTCTTTTTCACTGACCCTTAACCTGAGAATTCTGGCACATACCTCTACATACAATAAATATATAATTATAATTAATTTAAAATCATGATACATACATCTGTAATATAGTAAACATGGCCTTGCGGACAACCTAAAATATTTAAAAGTTATATTTACTGTATTTACGTTCTGTGTCAGATAAGAAATTATCAGAATTATGACGGTATTCAAATGTTTTTTTCTGGATTAAAAGAATTTGTTTCATAATTGTTTTCACCAATTTCAATTAAAATACCTTGCACTATTAAAATTGGAAGAAAATATGAAAAAGATTAACCCTTCATTATTATCAAAATTCAGTGTTCGAAATAACAATAAATAATCACTGTGGAGGAGAGATATTTGAGCATTGATTCAGGCTTGTCAGCCTGAATCAATGCTCAAATATGTTTCCTCCACATTTGGTATTTACTGTTAATTCGGACACTGAAATTCATATGGAGGAGTGATTTTCGTGGATAGATTCAGGTTGACAATACTGCAGAATGTTACCCTTTTTGAACAATTTTCAGCAGTCACCAATGAAGAGTTAAAATCAACTTACAATGAGCAACCCATGCAGTATGATTGTTTGGTCTTGCTGCATTAACTTCTGCAAAGATGTCACTTGGCATAGTTGGTAAATAGAAGCCCTAAGGGAAATGCAATATTATCCGATCTTAATATTAAAGAAATAATGTAATACAAGAGATATTAACTATCAATAGAAATCAAATATAATTTTTGTCACAAAATACTTGATTAATTCCTACCTGAAGAGCATTAGGAATATTCATCATGGACACATACAGCTGCATTATGCTACCTCTTTCACAGGACTGTAGAACAATCATGAAGTGATACACTAGTTCCTGTATTGTTTTATTTCCAATCAATCCAACAAGTCGATTATTTTGTGTCACCCATTGCTGAGAAAATGAAATGAAACATTAATTTTCAAAAAAGATCAACGGCAAGAAAGAATATTATATTATAATTTGTTTTTAACTTTCAAAATTTTACAACAGAGAACCTGGTGACTACTAAAAATGGAGTTTTGATTCCAGCTAGAATATCTTTTTAGCTGTCCATATATTTTTTCATACAAGAGACTTTTTATAATGTCTTATTCAACATTCAGTTCTTCTTCACTTTACTGAGAACCTTTTTTCATTTGCCTATTTTTTCTGTCCATTTCTTAATATTGCAAGCATGTCAGGAATGACCAGAAAATTTATGAAAAATATAATATAAGACTTTACCTGCATGTTAAAAGTACTTTCAATGGTAGCCACAATCTATATGATAACAAAGCAAATAATAAAGATAAAATATGATAAGATATATTGAATATAAATATGGGCTGAATAATCATAAATAAGGTGAACAAAAAGTTCCTTGCCACTGCATTATATCTATGATAACTAACACTGCTCATTTCAGATTCAAATATAAAAATATTGAAGGAGTTTAAAGGAGTTTAAAAGAGCTGTCAGGTACAAAAAACATATTTCTTCTTAAGTAAAATTAACTAAGGTATGATTGCACTTACTACTACCTATAAAGGTTTGACATTTAAGCATTTAATCCAAACACATTTTAAAATATGTAAGTGACTGAAAATAAAATAATATGAGTAAAGAGAAAATCAATAGTCAGACAGAGTCTTTAATGTGAATATTTACCTCCTCGTCCATATCGTGTATTCGTAACATTACAAGTTTAATAACCATATTATACAATTTCTTGTTTTGTGAGTTCTACAAAAAAACAATGAGTATTATGGAGATAAGATTCCGAATTTCGTTGGGTTTTTTATGATAGAAGTCTAGTCTCTTTTTTTGTCAGCTAACTGATCGGAAATCATAAAGAATCATCACTGAGGGATTCAATGCCAATGATGAGCTTGACCATGAAAAAACTAACCTTGAAATACAAACAGTCTAATTTCAAAAGACTGCTACACAATACCTAATTATTCAGTTGCTGAAGGAGAGATTCAAGCAATCATTCGGCGGTCATATTAAAGATAAAATTTGTTCTACATACAATAAAATGGCCTCATTGCTATTATGCAATTATATATTATTTAGGTAATAAAATAAATTTTATGTTTTAGATAAAGAGAAAGGGGGTGGTATCATTTTAGGAAGAGAAAATTCAATGAATCATAATCAATTCCACCGCTTTAATAAGGTCTAAGGAAAAAATAATCATCTTCGATATAGAAAATGTAAGTTTTTTTAAAGTATAAGTTTTCAGAGGAGCTAGCAAATACAGCAATGTGTTGATGTTATCTGTTATTAACTTACTTGGTGGAATGATGCAAATTCTTCCAAGTTAGCTTTCTGCATGACCAGCTCTGTTAACTTCTCTCTGATTTCATGATAGACATCCCCATACACCAAGAACATGTCAGATTCAATAACAGTTGACTATAACATATAATTGTCAATGAAAATAATGATAAATAAATATAAGACTTTTACAATTGTCACTTTTGGAAAAGAAAAAAAGTAAAATTAATAACATTTTGTATAAACAATTATTCATCTCTACATTTAATACAGCGGTTTTTATTTAGGATATCTTCCTATAACTTTTTTCTAGCAAAAACGTTAATGTAAAATTATCAAAATAAGTGAAATCACAAAAAATTTTAGGACTGTGATAAAGTTTTAATAGCTTTATTTATAAAGCAAAATCATGAAAATAATATATAGGAGTTCCTCTAAAATGTACCATGATTCGAAATTTAACTTTAAACACAAAGTGAGGAGGAGAGATTTTTGAGCATAGATTCAGGCTATAAAGCCTGAATCAATGCTCAAATATCTCTCCTCCACAGTGATTATGTATTGTTATTTCGAACACTGAATTTATCCACATCTGGTATTCAGGATTTGAAATAACAGTAAAACACCACTGTGAAGGAGGGATCTTTGAGCAAATACTCAAAAATCAATCAACTACAAAGCTTATTTTTGCTTATTTTGACCCTGCATATTCATTTCGAACACTGGTATTTCAAACTGTGAATTTTTTTTCTTATTTGGAACTGTAAAGTGTAATGGGAACATCTCATTGACCAATCAAAACACAGAAAACTGTAAAACTGTAATGAAAATGAATAAGGTAAATTATTAATAACAAATCTGAAGCAATACCCTCTCTGGTCTGTCTCTTTGTAAATGCAAACAATCAATTTGAGCTTGCTCCAAAATTGATTGCAGGTCTCTGTTGCTATGACTTCTTATAATTTGTCGTAACAAAAACATATGACCATCGCTATTTTGAGCATGCATAATAAATCTTGTCAACAAGCCAAAAAGACTTTTCAGCACTTTCTCTAGCTTGACATCACCCATTTGATATTCTGTTAAATATCTTTCACATAAAATCGATGAAACTCCTACCATACACAATCTTGCATGAGCTACTTTTTTAAGCAATTCTATCGTTATTTCATGATGCACAGGGTTATCCTTCATATATTTCAACGTCTGGTACAATACATTTGCAATGTGCTGCACATAGGGATGATCTAATGCTGATTTTGATTTCAATACAGAAGCCTCCGCACAACAATGATCCTTTGAGAAAAGAAATTAAGTTCAATTTCTTTGTAATATATAAAAGTATTGTCTCGAGGTATTTGGGTCAATGGGTGTGACGTTCAAGATTGACAAATATTTTTCATAGGATTAGAAAACAGAATGGAAAGTTTTAATTCTACTTGTAGGTGGATGTGAAAGTCAGTCATGTTTTCTGGAGCTACCACTAAGTTGTTTTGGTTATACTTACGCTACTACTTTTCCTGTGAGTTTTTTTGAGAAAATGTTTCACAACATCAAGTTTGGGTTATTATGTGATAAACAACTATAGCAGTAGAGTATCATAGCAGTGACTTTAAGCTTGGAAAGTGAAATCATAAAACAAAACTATTCTTGTTCCTATTGTTTATTGAAAGACTTATCATACAGAAAGTTCTTAATGCAAAGACATAAGCTTTAAAAGGTTCTTAAATCATAAACATACTTCATAACAGTGGATGAAAAGTTTACAAATGTTCCATTTATCTTCATTAGAACTTGCAAGATGTAAATTTGACTGTAAACATTCATCAATATATATTTCTATATTATCCTCTCTAAACAAAATTATGATAATTGTTAAGTAAACAACGAGGCTAGATATAAGAACTAGTAAGCTCTGTGGAGGAGCAAAATCTCTCTTACACAATTGATAATAGCAGTTATATCCAGCTTTGAACAACAACTATTTTGTTCAAAATGATCAAAAATCAATTATGTTAAAGAAAATAATATTTTTAAGCTAAATGCTGATTTTCATTCAACAATTTTCAGCACTTGAACGATAAAAACCCGCGTGCATAGTAGACATAAAATGCCGCAGACGGCAGGCTTACCATAAAAAAAAACAGATTGTTAAAAGTTGAAAAAATCTCGCTCAAAAAGATAAACCAATCGAAATGCTTTATTATAATTAATGACTTCCAAATTCCTTGTTAGAAATCAAAACTGTCAGCGCTTGCTCGATAAAACAGTGAGAGAGCGCTACAAAATTGTTGAATGGAAATCAGCCTTGAAGGATCGTTTTGAAAATTGTTTTGACAATCGTTATTATTATTATTATTATACCTGTATAGTAGTTGTTGAAGATAAATGAGCGTATGGTAGGACTTAATACTTCTATAACAAGATCAGGTACATGACAATCAAAATTAATACCTGTATAGTAGTTGTTGAAGAATAAATGAGCGTATGGTAGGACTTGGATCTAATGCATGATCATCAATAGGTGAAAATTCTTTTGTTTTCTTAGATGCAGAATTAAATACATAACCCATTATTTTTTTAAGAACATCTTCATCAATTTCTTCATTATTGTCTCGCTTAAAACAAAACTCTGTTACCAATTCAACAAAAAACGTTAAACATCTTTTTTTGAACTTTTCGTAGATATAAATTTTATTCCTAAAAGAAAAGAATTGATGATAAGTTATTGCATCTTTCTTTTTAAAGAATTTGTAAAGAAAAAATATAACTTAACTTCAAATAAAAGTATTTTCTTGTCCTGATTCCATAGTATTTCACACACATGTATTTTAACTATTAGGATCATTCTGAGACGTTGTCCCTTTTTGTTGTTGTTTTGTTGATTCAATATTAGGGTTTTATAAACAATTCCTGGAAAGATTTCACTTTTCAACATTATTAATTGTGTACTAAAATCCAAAACAAAAAATACCAAAAGCGGAGGAGAACTGTTTATGCATATATACAAAACCTGAATGCTCTAACACCACTCCCCCACACTCAATATTATCAATGAAACTCCACATTGAGACAAAAAGACTACTATAACATATTTAGGATCATTAGTATTACCCTTTCTTATCTTTCTTTTTCAATTTAAAATCACCAGGTATTTCTGCACTACAAATTGGACATGTTCTTGATTCTTTTAATACCACCGAAACGCAAGCGTAACAGCACACATGATAACATGGAAGCGGTATCGGATTGTCAATTAGTTCTCCGCACACTGCACAATCTCCAAAGCTTCAAATAAATGTCGTAAAATAAAAGTACACTATTATGTTATAAACACAAGATTCAAATTGAATTTTGAATGCTATAAGAATGTTTAGGTTAAATTTCCGTGGTATAATTGCTTTGTAATGAGCAAATCAAAGGTTTGGAATAACAGTCAAAACAAATGTAGCCTGAATCCATGCTCAAAAATCACTCTACCACCAAGCCTATTTGTAGTACCTTTGTTTTGATTTTGTTCTTTTATCAGCATTGGCTAATAATAAATTCTTCAGAACTGCTTCAACAACATTCCAAGAATCAACTGTTCTTAATTCATCATCCAAATCTTTGATACCCTACAAATGGTAAAATTATGGTAAAATCAAAAGTGGATATAAGTAAAAATAAACTTGGTGAAGGAGTGATTTTCTAACATAGAGCGAACGTTGTTCTAAGGTTATATTAGGGACTTTGAACAGGTTTTTGCCCACTGGGAGTGCACATGGCTACTTAGCTTGTAGAAGAAAAAATAATCAAATTTCAATGTTTTGAAGAGCTAATGATAAATTCTAATATCAGAGTTCATAATACTGCCACATGAATAACATAAGTAAAAAAATGAAAATGTGTCCTTTTTGGCAGTGTTTTTAGTACTTAAAGAATTGTAATAATGTTTACATGACATGACTACAACCAAAAATAGACCTAAAGTGAAAAGATTACTTTGTGTTAGTCACATAACCATTAAATAAAATAATACCCCATTCACACCAAACTTAAAACATGTTTTAATCATACACAAGTAAGATGTAATTTAATGGTACATAATGTGTCTGGTAACTATTTTTGACCTATTCCACTCTGAAATTGCAGCTTATTCAACACTTCTTTCATGGTATAAAATATATAAGGTTTAAATAAATCATGCATACTTTCCAAAGAACTATTATTGATTCACGTTCAACTATCCCTGAACGAACTCCCGGTGGAGAAACATTATCAATATAAAGTTGGAGTATACGCATCTTTGCCCAGATCAATCTGAAAAGGGTAAAACATTCATTAGTACAGTGTCCAAGATAACAACAAATACTGACTGGGGAGGAGGGACAAAAATCACTCCTTCACAGTGATTAGATACTCCTTCACAGTGGTTAGATGGGGGTGAATTTATTGAAAAAGTATAGTGGAAAACTATTTTAGAACTAACTAACTAAAAAAAGTAAAACAAATTTAGCAAAATAATATCTTCTTTCTTCTTTATTGACTCTGACTGTGAAGAACAAGTAAAATTTTTTTAATGAGCAATTCAGTAGTTCGGTATTCTTAAAAGCTTCATAAAAATATTAGCCAATATTCAAATTGTATAGATATTTAACCCTTTTCCCACTCCCTCCAACTAACTCTCTTTCCCTCCAAAAGCACATCTTATTTTACTATAAATATTATTCATTTTTATGACGACATATCTTTACTGACCAGCAAAAATAACTATAACTTGCCTAGACTGGTGTATCAGTTGAGTTGAGTTATTACTGTATAACTTGCGATTCTTGCTTGCATGTTGAAAGATAGTTTTCACTAGTAATTTCATTTCTTTCATTTTAGATAACCAAATAAATTGAGACTGTTGATCACTTAGTTGTCTATCAGTTGGAATTGAATCCTCTAACATTTGTCTCAATGCAAGTGTATCAATAATCTATGTAAAAAAAAAATAAGAACTGCATGTAGGATTAACAGGTTTTGTGTCTTGAAACACATTTTATTTGTTACTTCTCCCACACACCAGAACAAGATACACTTTGTTGACTACAAAAAAGAAACCACTGTCATGGAGAATTGTAATATTTAACCCAAAGACATTTAAATTGTAATTGCTAACCAACTGGAATGATATGGTTTTTTAGAAAATAATAACTGTGGAGGAGAGGCTTTAAAGGATTATATCAGCAATGCTCAAAATCTCTTGACCGCAATCATTTTTTATTCCTAATTTGAACAGTGAATTACAAACAGAACAATTTTTATCTAGACTTATGAATATGATATGTGACCCACAAACATTCAGCTTGAAGATACAGAAGGGTCTTTGAGCATGTTTTTTTGGGTCCAATAGGAAGCGTTCGTATTCACCCTAACAGAGTATATATTGATAGAAAGACCTCAAAACGAGCTATAATATGGTATAATTTCTATTTTGTTATTCTTTTTCTACTTCTTTTTATTGTAATTAGAAAACTAAATGAATAGTTTTACAGTTGATGATTTTTTTTAAAAACTACACATACGAAAACTTTGGTTTCTACACTATCTTATTCAGTATGAATCTGAGCAAATTCTGATATGTCAGTTTACCTCCTAGTTTTTTAGTTTTTGAACAATCTCAATAAACTTCTCAAAAACATTTTTTTAATGATTTTTTTGAATTCAGGGGTTCATATAGACAGGGATACCCATCCCTTGCTTCTTTTAAAAAACCTTATTTTGCGCTTTTATCGGTTATTGATATTTTGAATTTAGTTTCGATTATAGCAAGGGAAGGGTTTCACTGGGAACAAATCTCAGTCACCAGAAATCCGAGAACGCTGATTGGTTGATATTTTTAAGATAATAAGTCCCGATAAATTTTACACAATGAAGTCCGGTCGACAAGAGACAATTTTCGAATAATTTAATTACTAATGATAAATTTTAATAACTTTTAAAAACCAAATGATGCATAAATTTATTATTATAACAATCAAATTTATGATTCTTTTGTTAAAGTTTTTAATTTTAAGTGGCATCAAAAGTTTGTTATTTTCCGTTGGATCTAAGCCCTCTCTTTTTTCTTTTCTCCAGAAGTATCAACATAAGATTTAAAAGAAAGAAAAAAAGTAAGGGCTTAGTAACTAGGTTAGGAGTCATCACCTAATGAAAAAATGTTATAGAAAACTGACACATTGAATACACCTTTTCGCTATCTCAATAACTATGTGCGCGCGCATAATAACAAATGAGTTCCACCACAGGGACTCAAAAATTTCAGTAAACAAACACGATTTGGTAGGCGCGAGTGCTGAGAAAAGTAAAAATATCCGATTTTTTGGCAAAGAAAAGCTTTTTGGATAATTTTTTTCTTGTGGTAGTGAGCAATTATAAACTAAGAACTAAATCTGTAATTTCCATGGAAAAATTTAGTCTGAAAGAAGAAAAATTTAACCAAATATATTTTCGCAACGGTCCGCTCGCAATAAAATTATGTTATCTGGGATGGAGGACCATAAATATTGAGATAGCAAAAAGGTGTATTGTAGCCATGTGTCTCCTCTTTCCGGGAGTATTATATTATAAAATTGTACCATACGTAGTTTTGTAAAAGAAGCTGTTTAAGTCAATCCCCCGAAAATGTTTTGAGAAAACAGTGTTTTAATATTGAAAAATGCAACGATTGTAAATAAGTAAAAAGAAGAAACAATTTTATTAAAATAAAATAAATTTATATTTCAGCGAAGCTTTTCCTATATTTGTACATCATCAGGCTTAAATGTTTTTCTTAATTTACTACTGTCTGTATTGTTTTATATTATCTTAGATAATAAATCTGTACTTAGCATATGTTCAATACAAAGTTGTAGATAACACTCTAGGTGTTAATAATAAGAGATATGTATTCAATTTTTACTAGTAAAATTCAGCAAATTTCCTTAAACTTATTTCCTGGTTTTCCTGAAACATTTCTCGGAATATTACAAGCTCATCGCAAAGCCCATAGTAAACTTCAAAAACTTTTTCTTCTTGATTTTTTGACGATAAAGACCTCCTGTATCCTTAACGCCGGTCCTGGAGTCATATCTTTTTACTGGAAAGTAGTAAAATAAGAAATTTACATCTTATATGAATTTTAGAATTGAATGAGAACAAAACAGCGATTAATTTTATGACAATAAATTTACACTATGCAGCTAGAAATGTGTCCTTTGGTTTTTTTTATATTTGGTTCATAGAATAGGTATTATATGGTTTATAAAATGTAGTTTAGTTTCTAGTTATTTTAAGGGAGAAACTTTCACAGGAACAAACTTTCACAGAAAAACCTTTCACGGTATTATTGGCTTAAAACCTGCAAAATTTTCTTCAAAAAAACACAGTAAAATTGACCAAACGTGAAAGTTTATTCTCGCAAAACTGCGAATTTTAATCTAAAAAAAAGAGAATGCAGTTTCGATTTTTCAATTATGTTCCGATTCTGGTAAAACTACGACTACAGTCTAACTCAGTTTTAGCATTAGTGCCTACTTTTTACTGAGGGATAGAGCATTCTTGCACGTGCCTTCTTTTTTCTGTGATTTATAGTTCAATTATCTCCACAATATTTTCTTATACCTCATTTTTATTCTGCAAAATATTGGTATGCAGTGTGCATTTTTATCTGCCAATATAGTAACTGCAAAGGTTTTTTCCTGCGAAATGACCAAACAATTGCAAACCGCGAAAGTTTATTCTTGCGAAAAGTACACAATGGAGTCATCCGGAAAATTTTGCGGCTTCATACCGCGAAAGTCCTTTCCAGCCAAAGTTTCTTCCTTCAAAGTAGTTCATGAAGTTATTAACAGTGTGAAATAAATTTCATATCAACCTTGAAATCTCACAGCTAATTTAACAAGGGTCGAAATAGGTAAAAAAAATAAGCTTGAATCAATGCTCAAAAATCGATACTTAACATTTAGTATTCACAGTTATTTAAAACCTTAAGTTTTAATAAAAAAATATCATACCATCCCTTCATCTTCTACAGTCACTTGCTGCAACAAATTAGATGCAATGTCTGGATTCATTTGAAATATACTTTCTGTGTTTCTAAACCTTTCTTCAAATAGATTTATAGTCAGGTGAATCGCTGGTATATTTAACGTGTAGTGTATATCTTGGTTATCTTCTTTTTCAGATTTACTAATAATATCTGCAATTAATTTATTTGAAGCGGATAGAATTCCATTGAATAATACCTGTAATAATAATAATAATCAACGCATACTTGTTTTGCTGAAAAACAATTTCAGATAGTATCATCTCAAGAATCGTGGCTATAAATATATGAGACAAAGTTACGTCAAGAAATAGAAATTAAAACTTTCAGGAAAAGTTGATAATTTCAATATCCAAAACAAACAATTATAAAAATCAAATTTAAGTTTTGAGTTTATTTGATAAATCTCTAGGGAATTCTTT
>JAUELI010144637.1:0-12759 GCA_031471325.1 Catablema vesicarium
AATGTGTCGGGAAAATTTTATTCATTCAAATTCTTCTCAGTCGCTTGCCGACTTTGACGTACACTGGATCCGCCCCTAATGATTGGAATAATTAATGATAAAATAGCTAGCTATATACTAGCTATAAAATAGATACTAATTCTTAGAAAATGTGATTATTTACGAAGCAAATTTTTGTCCACCCACCACTACAGCCGTCTTGAAAGAAAAGAACAAACAGCAAACATCTTGCACCCCCCTCTCCCCAAGGTTGGATAGTCGATAGTCTCAGTAGATTTTAGATGATTTTATCTTGTGCGGAACCACCACCAAATATCGATTATTATCTCTCGTTATTATTTTCTTTTCTTATTTATTTATTCTCGGTATTATTGTATTATTTCATAATATATGATTGTAAAATATGTTGGGAATAGAAAAGAAAAGAAACTACTTGTAGGTTTCTTATAAACGTGTAGTTTTGAGTTTTATTCAATACAGCTAAAGAAGATGTGCGAAAAAGAATTTTCCATGTAATAACTCTGAATCAAAATAATATTTCTACAGCTCAGATCATGCAAACTTTTTTTCTCTTGATTGATAAAAACACTTGGCAATCTAAATTTTTTTGCCTCAAATTCGAATGTTTCCATAGCCTGAAACAATAGTAACAGAGTTCTCCTCCACATAGATTATTTATTCTTATTTCGAATGCGAGTTATAGAAAACAAGAAGAAAAAAAGCAGGAGAGAATAACAGTATAACATACATATTAATCACAAAACAGATACAAAAGTAGGAAAAAGTAAGTTGAAATATACATTATATTTACGATTTAATATATTATAAACTTGGAGAAAGTACCAAAATAAAAACACCGAAATAACTCATTCAAAAGTTATGTACTGTACTGCTTATAAAATGTAGGGTCGTACGTTATATAATTACAAAAGTATTATAATATAAAGAATGTGGTATAAAAATAGAATATGTTTAAAGTCATATAATAGCACAAAATGTAGTAACCTGACACCGTTCTGTATTCCTTGGTGTTCCCAATGATCTCTTCTCTAGTTGGTAACAAAATAAAACCTGTCCAAAGTCCGCAACAGAATAAATTTAAAACACGTTTTGATCAAACGCTGTGGGTTATTTTGCGGGGTACAAACTCTTTAAGAGGTCTGTTGGGGTTGGCATTATAATTTATGTAGAAGCTTGTGCCAAATTCATTTTGATAAATGACGAAAGACATTACAGAACCAAGGCAGCTCTGTAAACATCAATCGCGGAGCAGATATTTTTAGGATAAATGTTAGGTTATCGAGCCTGGGACAAAAACTAACGGTTTTCAGGATTAAAAATGATATACGAGAAGAACAATAGTATCGATAAAGAGGCCTAAGCTTAAGTCTTTATTGTGGCTATATGAATATAATAGACTACTAACTATAGTCTGAGCCCTGGATTCAACTGTTTTTTTTGTTTTTCTTTACTATAAATTCAAAAAGATTCACTTCAAGCTATCCCATACTAAAGAGACCTGCGGTCTTGTATTTTGTGTGGCTATCATAGGAATATATTGACTACATACGCATGAGACTATACCAACTATAGTCGAAGCTTTAGATTTAATCTTTCTCCCTTATTTATTTGTTTACTGTGGAATTCAAAAAAAGGTCCACTTCAAGTGACCTCACCTACTGTGAACATCATTAAGAAACTGAACATACAACTTATGAACAACTAATTCCAAGCAATTAAAAAGATGTCGGCGTCAACAACAAAGTAGTTATTTTATCTTATCTTTTCTATATATAGTTATTTAAATATAGTAAAAATAATAAAAACTATAAAGGTGTTTACGTCTAAAGTTTGATGAATCGTAGGACCTCGTACTGTGTCTTGTTCATGAATAAAACCCAAATATAAATGGAAGGCGCAACCTTCTTTACAACTATAGTATACATCCTTCACTTCAAAAAGAAATATAAAAAATATTCTCTTTTTTAACATAAAGTATGGTGGTAGATGGTTATCATAAAAGGTGTGGTTAGATAACCATGTTGACGAATGATAAAATAACTATATAACTATTTATATAACGATACTGCCGGAATCTGACGTCCTTTAAACGTCATAATGACGTTCCTTTGATGTGCTCAATGACGAAATTGAGTGGGCAAATCAAATTCCGCCCCAAAAGAAGTTTCTTATTGGCTATGAGGATGGCAACGAAACTTTCAGTGTATAATTAATCAAAGTTTTATAAACATACTTCGTCTCAATAAACAATGGGAAAATGAAATTACCTGGAATTTCTTCTTCTTTACTATTATGTAATGGGCGAGAGTGAACTTCACTTATGATGGAAAAAAGTCACAGAAAAATTCTTGAAAGGTCACGTATAGAGCGTTCTTAAAAGGTCGCGTAAGGTCGATCAGATTAAAACGGCTGTGTTTTAGTTTAATGGCGTCAAAAATATGGTTCTCTTTCATTTTTACGAAACGACCTTCCAACTTTAATGCTAAAACGACAAATCAGATATAGGGACGTTTTTGTTTGAACTTTGCGTGGTTGCTAGTTGATTTTAGATTTTATACAAAGGAAAAGAGGATGTCATTTCCGAGAGAAGTATAAGCGACTAGATTTTTATCTTGTCTAGTACGACCATAGAGGTACGACCTGTTAGTTATCTCTTATGAATGACGGAACTGTTATCAAAAGTCTTTTGTGACGTCTATTGTTTTATATCGTGGATGCACGTCGTCTTTTTAATAATGTCGGAAAAAGCAATTAGCTATATTGACGAAGTGATCTAATTAATGTAGAAAGAAAAAGAGTCATGACGAAAAAGTTGGAAATATCTAAAAGTAACAATACCACTATCATTAAATAGTACAATGTAATCATGAGTTAACTCCTATTATTTATAAGTATTAGCAAGTAAATTCCTTGATAATAGTAGTAACCATGAACCAAACCCATACAATTTAAAAATGCTTAAAAATGGAAAGATTTGGCTTTCCATCGTATTCAGCACAAATGAAAAACATCCGGCCTACCTATTGCGCACATGACGTTTTTTCAACTTTAAGACGACGCAATTTTGACTTCATAGCCTGAAAACGACGTAATTTTAACATAGAAGATGTCATGTGTCGGCAGGGTATCCTCTCTTCTAAAATGACGTCATTTAAATTGAAAAAAGGAGTACTGAAAAGTAACTTTATAATAATTCCAATACGAATTTTGTAGGGTGTACTTCAAAATACTTCAATCCAATGGGCACATGCAGTTTTTTCAATGACGAATAGCGTCATTGTTACGTTAAAAAAGTCATGTGTGGGCAGGGTAATTTGCAGTGTCAGTGAAGCAAGGAAAATACGACTGTGGCGCACTTAAATATTCGACTAACCTTTAACCTCTTTTACATGGGAGAATCATAAAATCTATTTTAATGGAAGTTTCTGATTTCGTACATCCGGAAATAAATTTATGATACACAGTATGGAAATGTATAGAACTCTTTCCTGAAATAAGAATAAGCGTTTAGACACACCATTTTACAATGTTTACAAAAGTTTTGATTTATATTCAAGCATATAAACCTAAACTTGTACCCAGTTCATTTTCTAAAACATCCCCACTTAAATCTTGGTGATGAGGATTGTCACTGCTGTTAAACCTTCTGGATAGCAACTTTTTTCCAAAATATAGCATGCTACCTTCTTATTGACCGTCCAAACAACAAACTCGATACCAGCTGCTCTTGCCTTTCGGATCGGGGGACAACGGTCGCACCAAATAATATGTATATAACTTTGTTTAGCATCGGTTTTAAATTATTTCGAAGAATATCAAAATTATATACCCTGACAAATCTTTAGCAATAATGGTAACAAAAATAACAAGCCAGTTTACCAAAAGGGTAGGGTGTAAATCTCCCTAATAAAACATTGACTAATAAGTGGCTGTTACTAATTACAAAAGAAAATGACATGGTTTTTAAAGAGAACCTTTAGTTAATTAGTTTATCAGGAAGTTCAAGACATGAACCGCAAAAAAAAATCAAGTAAACAAATGATTCAGGGCTCAAAAAAATAAATACTTCAAATGTGATGACACGCTTGCTCTATAAAATGACAAAATATTATAGTATATAACTCATTTCAAATTGTCTTCCATGTTATGCAGATCGATTGATCACTCATAGGTAAGAAACGTTGGAAAATTTACTTATTGATCATTGCATAATCATTTATAATTTTGGAAGATTTAGGGATTTTTTTCATTCTAATTCTTGGGAATACTTTTGTTAAAATGGCCGCTGAGAGGAGGCAATACTATTAACAACATTTTGGCGTTGAATGTGACGTCTTTTTGCAGCTCGATGTTTCAGTCCAAGCATGATTCATAGGAAATTGTTTTGACTTTTGGGAATATTTCAAAAATTTCATGCAAAATAATACATTTTTTAATGAAACGAAAAATATTTCTTTTTTTAATTAACAAAAGAATGCGTTTAATTTGTGAATGGAAGACAGTAATTGTATTTCAACTATATCTTTATTGATGACTTAACAATTATCATCGACAGCTATTTGTTATTTTTATTACGTCATATCTATTGTTCTTAAATTAGTTACGCTTGACTCATCAAGTCAATTTATGATTGATCGATTTGATTGACAAATTGAGACAAATTACTTAAAAGAAAACTCGCACTAGATAGAGTCATAGTGAAAAAGTAAGAGCTACTAGTTCACAAAGTTTGATTAAAAAGTGTTATTGCAATCAACATGTGGGAAGCAGGATAATTTCAATGTATAGGATATAGTTAAACTTTAAATGTATAATTTTATGAACTTGTTTTTTAGAAAAAATAGTATCATCAAGAACAAAAGTGCCGGTAATTTAAACAAAAAGATTTTCCGCAGTTGAAAATTAATGAGTTGGTGATATTTGAAAGCTATATATACTTTGAGCGGATCATTATATTCATTATACATTAAGTAATTATATGGTAATCAGTGCTTAGGATATTTAACCTAACACAGTAGAAGAAACTTTATAGATATTTACAAATCATACATATATATTAGAACCATGGATTCACATGTATTAACACAAATTTTTATGTAAGTTTTATTTTTACTTTATATCGTAACAAACAAATAAATTGTGTACTTAACTACTTTACAAGGATTCAAGTGTCTAGCAGTCATTTTAAATCCTTGATAAGTTGAAAGAAAACAAGATGAAAAGACTTCGGGTGATACTTCTTTCAATGACTCGCATTGGCATATCAGACTTGACATTTGAATGGTGTCTTCAGTCTAATGCGATAATTTCTCCCGAACACTTTGACGCCATGGCATATCTTTTAATAATATGTCTAAAGAATGGAGAAAAGGGATAACGGAACACAAATAAGTGTTTTATGTTTTTTCTAAATTCTGTCAGATTGCGATGTCAAGTGTTATAAGGTTTGATGACTATATAAAATTCTTCACATGAGAAGAGAAACATTGACATGTGATAATTTTCATAATGTTCGAGCGTAAAGGTACGCAGTAAACAAAAACCTGTTCAAAGTTCGCGAAATAACCTTAGAAAAATGTTTGATCGAACGTTGTGCTAAGGTTATTTTACGGACTTTGAACAGGTTTTTGTTTACTGGGTAATGTAACCTCTTTGCTTTATTCCGGATACAAAAAGTATTTCACAAAGATCTTAAAATGAACATTAAAAAGTGAGTGTTATAAGCTAGTGAAATATACTCCAATGAATAAACATTCTCTTTTGATCCAGTTAACATTGCATTTTTTAAATTCGTTTAATTTTTACGTAACACGCGACTAGCCTACAAATGTAATTAGTCCCCATTGAAAAGCCACATAACTCTCATCAAGAGATCGTTGAATAGAGATATATAAGATTATCAAATATTAAATTTTCTCCATATTTTATATTCAAAAGTAAAATTCTCTTCTTTGTTCCTATCGCTTTTGGTGAGAATGTCAGTAAACATATTAGCCCGAATGTTACCGGCCGTTTCTCCGGTCAATCGATTCCCTGGCAAACGAGTTAAATTAACTACGAAATTGAAATAACCAATTACAGACACAACATAGATCTTTGGCAAATAAGATGTTTGTGTTGGACTGAAATTGTTGTTATTAAAATTGAAAGCAATCCAGAAATTGTTTGATAATTGACCATTGCTTGCCTTAGATTTTCGTAAACTGTAATTACGTTAATCGTTCTCTTTGCAGAAAAGAAAAACAAATTAATTACTGTCGCACACATTAGAGTAACTTTGCTTTTTTCATCTCATACAAATTTATACATTGCTTTAATGATTGTCTCTATATCAGCAGACTTGTAGATCGATTAATGAGTGTAATTTTATAGGAAATCAGTGCATCACTTTAACACTTTTAGGATAATTTTAAAATTATATTTTCTTTGTTCTTTTTTTAGAATTTTATTAACAACCAAAGCAATTCTATCATCAATGGCACCGTCTGACTCGGTAAGGTATTTCGTATTCCCATATGTCTCGAACAATCTTTACGCCGTCAATGACTACGTCACTGTATTAGGCCGCACAGACATTACTGAAGTCTGTGCGGCCTAATATAATGACGTACGGTACCGGATACGGTCAAGGCCTCTAGTTATTTTTTACTAAACCTTTATATAAACAAGTCTTCGTACATAAATATATATTGTTGTTGCATAGCCTAACCTGTGAGTCATGTTAAATGATCATGTATTGCGTTGGAAGTTGAATGTCTTATTTACTGCTTCTTTAATTAGTTTTATAAGCACGCCTTGTGCTTAACACAAAATTATTAAAAATCAGAAATCATAAAACCATCAACCACATATTTGATGAGTTAACCTTGTTATTAACCGGGTTTCAATGAAGGTTTTTGTAACTTTTCCTGTACCTAAATATAACAGGCGCCATTATATTTGGTACAAACGTTTTAAATAAAAGACAGCTAAGTTTCTATCTTCCTATTCAAGCATTGTTTCTCTCTTTGAACGACAGTAACACCAAGTTGTTATAAAAAAACATTCTAAATATTTGTAAGGGACGGCTAGTTAAATTTTAATTAACACCTTCGCTCAAAATCTATGTTTTGAAGTTTGAGGGAGGAGGTGCTAGAAATCGTTTGTATTTACGTTACACAAATAAAAGATGACCATATTTTTGTCGCAACTATTTTTCTCTTACAAAACACGAGAATGATGTTTGGTAATTCGACATACTGTTTAGATAGGCGGCACTTTTTTCGTGTCAATCTTTCAACCGTATGTACAAAGTGTTAGCTCCTATACAATAACCGCTTGTCATAGTTTAATTATGACATCACATTTTTTATATACTGCTGGGCTTTGAGTCTGTCAATTTTTTTCATTTTTAATAACTGAAAAATTCTAGCCATTTTCTAACTAATTGGTACTACACAAAGTTGCTTTGCAAATTAAATTTCTGGAAGCATATACCGTCTATCATTATTGACAGACATAATCATGACGATAGCATACTTATTTTCTTCAGGACAAAAGTCATCAGAAAGATCTTGAATTAATGAAAAAATATTGGAGAAAGCAAGCTGTAAGTCATGTTAAAATGCCTAATATTGCGTTGGAAGATGAATAGCTTGTTTACTCCTTTAATTAGTTTTATAAGCACGCCTTATAATTATCTCAAAATCAGTAAAAATCAATAAAAATCAAAAAGGTACACAGTAAACAACTGAAACAAAAACCTGTTCAAAGTTCGCAAAGTTTTAACTTCTTTACAATAACCGCTTCTCATATTTTAATTATGACATCAAATTCTTCAAATGCTGGCATTAGCAGACATAATTATGACGATAGTGCTATTATTTTTTCTAGGATGAACCTCATCAGAAAGATATTGGATTAATAAAAAATCATTGGAAAAATGCACAAGTGGATCAAAATCAAAATACACAGAGCGACGCAATGGAACTCTATTCGATTTCTGCAAAGAAAGTACTTATTCTAAAACAAAAGGAAACACTAGCCCGACCTGGTTCAAATACTGCCTCCCTTATGTATGATCCAATATTCGAGCTTTCTGTTACAAATACACGAAATACAAAACGTAAGTATAACGCGTCAGTTTGACGTCATTAGTAGGTTCATCATGAATGTTTTCAGAAAAACATAAAAGTGATTTCATTAATTGATCATTATTCTAAGTGCTATATATACATTTATTTTTTATTTTATTTATCCATCTCTTTTTTAATTGATTTTTTTGTATTCCTGTTTAAATTAGTGATCAATCAAAATACGGAATACGCAAATTAGCATCAGTATTTAAATGTCAATTTATGAGAGTCATTAAGGAGACATTATTCCCACCCATTTATGTAAATCAACTTTATTATAACAAATACTCGCCGTATTTGACACTTAAACAAAAACCTGTTCAAAATCCGCTAAATCTCGTTCCTAAATTATCGTTGACCGATGTATACAAAAAGTGCTAAAGCTTTAAACTTTTGTACAAACCAAAAAGTGATTATTCTGACATTTGTATTTAAAAAGGTTCATGCATTTGTTTACATGAAATTGTCGAATAAATAAGTTGCGGAAGTTTGAAGGTGAAAAGATATCAAAATATTATGTCGTCTTTTTGTAATTTAATAATTAGGGATCATCTTCTTGATTCACTCATAAAAATTAGTTCTGTTCGTTGATTAAAGGCACAGTGACTTTTGAATAGAGATAGGAAAAGCACTAAAGTTATTTAATTAGCTTATCTTTGAATTATTTTTATAAAAATTATACCCTTAACTAAAACAATAGATCATACTGAGTTGTGAATGAATCTTTTATCTATGTAACAAAAGAAGCAATATAGATTGGTATGAAGAAAAAGTTATCTATAAAATAATAAAAATTAATACATTTATAATATATTTCCCCTGTATTTTAATCTTGTTTTTCTTGCGCGTATGTATATTAGTAAGTAGCACAGCAGGTAGAAAGCCATAATGGCTTTAACATCAACCGTGTTAACAACAACATTCATACCATATTCAATGGATCATTCATTTTTTATCTAGTTTCATTGACAACTTTGTTCCCTTCAACTCTATTTACTTAGCCAAGTTTTCTATCTGTCTGTGTGTTATACTAAATGAGAATTTCTCTCACACATGCTTGATCTGATTATAATTATAACCTTCGTTAGTCGGATAATTAAAAGTGTCTTCATTAATTAGACATGAAGTTACATATATCATTAGGTATAGGTTACTAATCAGTGAGATTCATATCTCTCTTTGTTATCCTCATTACTTTAATTAAAACAGAAGAATTTATCTATTTATGTTTTTTTAACTAATTCGTACATATATACCGTGTATTAAAGACCATCCGAATGGAGCCTTCCTGAATCCTCAATAGTATCTAAGATGTTAAATTTATCTTCTCTAATCTTATTAACGGGACAATGAATATATACTCTGAGCTGTTGCTTTCAAGAGAACTGTCTCCTCCTTCTCCTAGTGTCTATTTAATTAGCAGTAAATTAACGACTGACGCCTCCTTGTTCGTTATGATTACCTTTATATAGTCTTCACAGGGAATGGGACTGCGGTAATTGATACGGAGGAGCCGTGATAACTTAACTTAACAACTGAATAGTAACCAAACATGCACGTTCATAAGCCAACAAGGCTGAATGTAACTGCAAATATCAAATGTGGAAGAGAGATTTTACTCCTCCACAAAGCTTATTAGCTCTTATATTCGACCTTTCCCAGTGGGCAAATACCTGCTCAAAGTCAGCAAAATAACGTTAGAGCAACGTTCAGTATCTCACAATTTCAAATATTTCTTCTTCTTTTATTTAGTGAATAAATTTATTACTGAAACTATATCATTTCAAAATCTTCGTATACAATCACAAGAAAATGATAAATACTTATGTGCAACAAACAGCAAGGAAATTGTGTTTAAGGTAAGAACTTCACGTAATTTCCCTGGAAGGTTATCTTATAAATGTTATTCCCAATGGGCACATGCAGTTTTTTCAATGTCAAAATAACGTCGTTTCGAGGTTATAACTTCAAGACAACGTTATTTTGACGTTAAATTTAACGTCATTTTGACGCAATAACGTCTCACGAAGCAAGCTTCGTGTAACTTTAAATAAAAAATACAAAATTAAAAAAATGCAAAATAATCATATGCATGATTGATTGGACGTTTTAATTCGTGACGAGAATTTAATTGGTTATTTGATCATACTAGTGAAAGATTTTATTTAATAATCTTAGGTTGACAAAACTCGTTCCCAAGACAGGGAATATTCTTCTCCACGCATGGTATGTAACTCAGCTCTAAAATAATTGGTGTTGGGTTACATGGTGTTGGGTATTTTTAATGAGAGAAAATAATTTATCACCTTATAAGGCTGGATATAACAGCTACCCAGTGGCCGAAAACCTGTTCAAAGTCCGCAAAATAACCTTAGACAAAATGTTGTTCTAAGGTTAATTTGCGGACTTTGAACATGTTTTTGCTTACTGTGCAATACGTTCTGTGGAGGAGTAATTTTTTGATATATATTTCAACATATTTTAACATAATATGCTCAAAAATGTCTTCTCTACATTTGAATGTGTAGTTGCTATGTCCGGCCTTGCATTAGGTGAAAGAGTAATGATTAAACGACATTTAGAAAGTAAAGTAAAGCTTTTAATACCATACACTATTTGTCGTTTGACCATGCTTGTTTTATTTAGTGGCCTAATTTGTTGAAAAACTGCTATTAGAAAAACAACTTTGTCTAGATTTTTAAACAATAATCTTTTTCTATTGTGTAGAGAAATCCAACGAATAGTAAGAAAAAGCCAAGAAAAAGGTGTCAATTTACATGGGACTTTACCGATCAAATGCACATCAAATTGTCTGTTACACCAAGAAGAACAACTTTGTTTTTGACCGTCAAAAAAGGTGTGGTTATGCTTACTGAAGAACATGAAAGTACCGAGTTAGAAAGATCTTTTATCTGGGTTCCAACTAAAAATGCACAAAACGCTCATAAAAAATATAAGAAAAAGAAGAATAAAAAAAAACGACACACTGGTGATAATCAACGTAGCTTTCCAATTGGCTCATTAAAAGATGCAAAAGAAACGAAATGCGCCAACGGAAAACAACTTAAACATTATAAAAATAAACTAGCTAGCTGTAAAAGAAATAGCTTGAAAATAGAAATGGAACTCGAGAGAGCAAAACTAAGACTCTCGGAACTATAATATTTTGTGTTGAAAAAGAGTATGCTCAAGCTAAGAGCAAAACAAAACCAACCGTGGCTTCGTATAATTGAACACGAAAAACGAGAAATATGGATCAAGTGGAATACTTTTGATCTGTGATACACGTTTTCTCAAGAAAAACTAGATGAAAAATAAACATAAAATTTATGATGAAAAAGTTCCTATTAATTTATTTATTTATCAAGAAAAAAGCCTTCTTTAGGCAGAGTGTGGTCAAACATTCTTAATAAAAAACACTTGTGATACTGGTATAAATTGTGTTATTTTGCGTGTGTCCGACCATCCCACATCCACAGTTTGTCCAGGAGAAACTTCTGAATATACGACGTTATAAATTATCGACATTTACATCGACTCATTAGCGTTACAAGCGAACAATATAGTTTCGACCTCGTGTGACCTCTACCCTTTACGTTGTTTTAGTTGAATTGTGATATGACGTAATGTATATATAGAAAGGATGTTTTTATAATACTGACATTTTGACAGCATGTAAAGAATTTTTATGAGTGTATATCATATTTAAATTAATAATTTATATATTATTCTACATTTTCAAATTGGTTCAAGTCCCCTGTTGGTGTTATTCTATCTAATTTTACAAATTATTTCCCAGTTTTTGTACTTTTGCCTTTATCAGTCCGTCCTATTCATTGGAAAGTTGCCCTTCTGTTTATGCTTATAGTTAGAAAATCAAAAATCGGCTAGATTTACATTCTTTATTCCAAAAAACTAGATTGATAAAAATGGTAATTGGGCAAGAATACACATCCCTTCCTCCCCCACTTTTCTCTTCTTTTCTCTTTAGGTATGAATTGAATTGAAAATTAGCCTATGATTGGACATTATATTTATGAATATAGGAGAGCTTTCAAAATGATAAAACTGGCTTTTAAATTTTCGAAAAAGCTCTTTCCGTTCTTGAGATATCTTAATTTAAAGTTGAGTCTGTAAAATATGCTGGTCTGTATTTTATACAACTTGGATGACATCATAAGTACTATAGTAAAATACCGACATTCTTCTCCTGGGATAACTCAGAAAATAACAAATGCTAACCTTTCCGAATACTGGCAGTATAAAGACATCACAAAGACAAATCGAAAACTGGAAATTTATTTTCAAAATGGGGCATTGTTGGCTTGCCCCAGGGCATTTAATTGTTTTGCGAGAAAGCTGTAACTATAGATAGAAGCATTGTAACAGGCTGAAATTTTGTACGATACAATCATTTGCACAGCCTGTTACGATGCTTCTATCGATAGTTACAGCATTGTCAGCAAAAAAATGAGTGTCCTGGGGCGAGCCAACAATGCGCCATTTTTTTTATTTTTTTTGCAGTTTTCGATTTGTCTTGTTATGTCTTTATACTGTCAATATTTGGAAAGGTTAGCATTGTTATTGTCTGAGTTATCCTAGGAGAAGAATGTCTGTATTTTAC
>JAUELI010144748.1:0-12757 GCA_031471325.1 Catablema vesicarium
TTTTTCTCCTCTAAATAGTAAAATATGAAGGTGAAATTTTCAAACGATGAAATTTAAGTGAATGTGGTCAATTTATACAAGGAAAAATAGAATTAAAAATGTCAAAAAATACCCACCTTAATGACATCGAGCAGTAAGTCTAACACATTAATATAAAAGTTAGTGTACTCCTTAAGCCAAGCAGCAGAAACCATTGGGTACCATGCAAAGCACGGAAGTCCACACCAGAAGCATCTTTGAAGAGAGACAAAGAATGTGATATAACTGGATAATGCTCACACCATTCCAAGAAGCAGGGAGAAACTCAATCCACCACCTCAGCACGGCTATCCGCATTAAACGTAGTATGATGAACAAGATTCAACACCAAACACAATAGATATCTCAATACCTAAGCATATGTCTTGCCATCAGCCAGAAAAACACCTAATTCAGAAAACAATGATGTCATTGAAGCCTGTCATTCCTTAGCAGACGAAGATACAATGGAAAAAAATCATCTAATTAGTGAAAAATTGCTACCGAAATGCAGCCAGGTGTCAACAAAGAAATTATCCGGCCGGCTTAAACCTATAAATTCCCACTGAGATGGTTGAACTGGACATAGCCAAAAGGCATGCCTGATGTCTAATTTTGCTATAGTTACAACTCTACCCAGGGTGGTAGAATAAATGCTACTTACAAAACCAATGTCAAAACTAAATTCAAATTCTTGCAGTACCTAATTGACTAAGCACCTATTTTAATAATCCGGAAAAAATTGCACTAGGGCGCATATATTGACAGAAAATACTACAGATTCAGTGGCAACGGAGAGAAATCAATGTGAAAGTCGCTTCGAATGCTCAGTGGCTGGTTGAAACAGGTTGGTGGAAAACATGGGGTACCCTATAGGGTATCTGTTTCTGAAAGATTTTGAACTTATTTTGCTCATTTAAAGTCATTTGTTTCATCGTTATCAGTAATGTAAATCCATCTTTTAAGGGAAAAGTAAGCATAAAACCTTTAAAAACAAGCGGATATAAAAACTTGAAAGTAAACGCGATCGTTCACTTGCTAAGCATGCTAATCGTTCACTTGCCAAGCCATTTTGTTTACATTTTGTTTGTTTACGTTTTGTTTGTTTATTTTTTGAAGTTATAATTTCAAGACTATCTTTGTAGCTCTCCCACAAATGTTATGTTTATGCCTCGAGTCAATATGTGAAGAATCAATATACCAACCTGATACACAATACACTCAATGCATTATCATTAAAACTCATTCCTCTTCGCTACATTTCAGTTTGTTTTTAGCATGTTTTACTCTGGATTTTTTTACTAACTAAAATATATAACCTTTGCTGTATTAAAAAGTAAAATGAAATGAAAAAAAACGTTTGACAGCCTTCGGCCACCATATACATGCATCTCTTGATGGATATTTTATTTGTATATAAAACAACTGACTTTTTCATGCATGACCACAACAAACTATACTTTTGCATAAAAACGAATATATATATATATATAAAAAAAATATAGTATGTGCATCATGAACTATCCTATTTTGCTTATTTTGGAAAAGTGACTGTACAGCAACATTATGGACATTAGCATGACCTAGAGAAAAGGGTAGCATTAGAAACTCGAAAATCTGATAGTATTATCTTATTTGCCAATAGCCCTGGGCACCAGGTAGTAATTGATATTCGGTAAAATTTATGCTTTGAAAAAAGTGATAGTCTTCAAAATAATTCAGATACCCCACAGCCTACCCCATGTGGGGCTCCCATATGGGGTACCCTATGTTTTCCCCCAACCCGGTTGAATCGGGAAGCTGATTCGCCAAAAGATCTGCAAACCGTGGAGACTCCCATGGTAGTTGCATTAGTTGCTCTCTGGTGGGACAAAAAGAGTAGCTGATTTCTTGATGATGTAGACCTTTAAGGACGAGCATCAGCAAAATGGCCAAAGTTCTTACAGTTGTAGCATAAATTTTTCAGGGGAACATCTTACGCCTATCGGTTGTAAAAGTCGTCATCTACGTTTTCCCATGACAAAGACGGGTTATTGGACCACCCTGCGAAACTGTACTGAGATGTGTAGTTACCAATAATTCCCATTTACCAAACAACCCCTGTTCGCGATGTTGATGTAAAACTGTATAAGCCAAAACAAAATTGGTCCAAGCAACCATCCAAGAGTTGAAATTAACAATTTCAGGACAGGACTGGTGCTTGGGAACCAAAGATACAGACAAAAAGGGACCCTCGCTAAACTGTAAAGTATATTCATTCTGGCTAACAGGAGCGTGATTTGGCAATAATGTATCAAAATTTACATATTCCCCGTTCCTGATCATATCCAAATTCGCCTTGGGTATTGCTGGCAAAGAGGTCAACTCAGAAGAACGAGACAATACCGTAGAGGGCATGGGATAAGAGGGGTGAATATTAGCAAAAAATTTCTATAGCAGAATTTTATGTAACACACACAGGTATATTTGATGTCATGATTAGATTATTACTGGACTATTACTGCACTATCAGTTTTTCTTTTAAAGACATTGAATACGATCCTGGCTCTATGATCATTGTAGTTCCAGATGTTACTGCTCTCTTACTAAAGTATGGGAAAACAACACTTTGAAGGTGTTCAATTGCAATATCTCTGTTGGTTTTGAAAAAGCCTGAAGTTGAAACCCTCTAGAAAATCGATTTCTGCTGCATGTGTCTTTCCAGCATAAATTAATTGCAAAGGAACAAAGTTGTTATCAGCAGTAGTAGTAAATTTACCTATAGTCTGTAATTTCTTCAAATTTCTTCTTCTGCCGACTAAAATATTCAAAATATTCGAATACAACTGTAATAGTGTCACTTTGTATATAAAGCAGTTTTGAAAAAAAAAGATTCATTTTAAAGTGAATGAAAGTTGAATGTACTGGATTAGTACAGTCGTTGAACTGAAAAAAAGTAGCTTAACCCGGAAAAATAGTATAGTAATGAAATTCGGCAAAAATGTTGATAATGATGGGCTGAATCAGTGAAAAAAAGCCCAAACTCTAGCCTCAAAGGAATTATCTTCTTCAGTATATTCAATAACTTAAGGACCTTTTTCACCTAACAGTGAAAATCATGGAAATAAATCTCATTTTCAGCTGAAACCACCTGTACCATTAGAAAGCTCTTGAAAAACTGTATAAAGACATTCATCTTGAGTAAAAGAAGATCTTTGTGTTTTTGATCAAATCCGTGTAAAAATGAATTCACTCAAATGTCTTCCAAATAGTTTTTCAAGAGCTTTCTAATGGTGTAGGTGGCTTCAGCTGGTAAATTTTTATAATTTTTACTGTTTGGTGAAAAAGGTCCTTAAAGTTATTGAATTATTGTAAAAAATGACATTTCCAGTGTGGCTAGAGGTGGGGCTTTTTTTACTGATTGATTACATCATAATGAGCATTTCTGCCAAGTTCCATTACTATATTATATTTTTTTATGTTGTATCCCAATTCTACTGTACTAGATAAATAGTTTTTCAAGAGCTCTCTGATGGTATAGGTAATTTCAGCCGAAATTGAAGTTGATTTTTGATAATTTTCGTTGTCAGGTGAAAAGGTGATCATAAAATTAAGTTTTGAGCGTAGAACGTTTTTTTGGTTAAACCTGCGGTTGGTCTATACCGCAGGTCAGCCAGGTCACAGTTTGCAGGTCCCAGGTCACAGGTCAAGATTTTATCAAAATGCGGACCACTCGCTTGTACAGTGTAGAAAACAAAGACCAGCAAACTCGGCACTTGCATACGGAAGATTTTATATGTTAAATATAAGAGTTTATATGATAAAAATAATTAAATTAAACTATTTCTAGTAGGAGAGTTTTGTAACTTTTTGAATTCAACTTTTAATGGGACTTGCTCAAAGTCAACACTATTACTGATTAATAACCCACTTCTTCATTGATACGCATAACTTTGCTGCGGACTTTGAACAGTAATCTATTACTGTGATCTTGTCATGTATTACGGGTATATCATTATTAAAAGAAACTAGCGATTTCAAAACATATTTTAGCTATTGTTTCGAGTGGGATTTAAAGTTACATTGTTATATCCCATATGGCCTGGTAGTTAACTTCAGCATTACAATAAATGACGTTATGTAGAAAGAATGTCAAACTGATATCTTCTTCAAAATCCCTAACCATTTGTAAGAAATAAACAGACCCTCTCGAATTTTTCCATTATGTTACTGAAATATTATAATGTCACAAGAAAAGGTCTGGAAACAGGGTTGATAATAAATCTTTCACAGGGGATTTTATCAATGGACGTTATTATTGTTTAGTGATTTACCCTTGGACATTATAGAGTTCCTTATGTATGTAAGTTTCCTTATTGACAGCATGTATAGACCAATCGTTAAACCTGATATATCAAGGTAAATAATGCTCATCAAAATCAGTTCTTAGGCTATATTGACTACTAATTATTACAGTAGGAAAAACAACGTGGGCTAATCTGAATTTTTTTTATCGCTTATTGCTTATAGAGTTAAAAATGGTTAAATATATATTCTTATTCAGTTACATGGAGTCTTAAGTCCTCTATTCAAAACATAGTGGCATCTCAGAAAACTACAATGTAGAAGAAACAAAAGATGTAATTGAAAAATAGAAGATGAAAATGAATCGAATAAAGTTGACTCGACTGTGTTTTGTTACACAACTATGGCAGCAAATTAAAAAACATTTGGTTTTATGTCTTTTTGTTTTCTTTTATTTGTCAGTTAATTTAGTTCAGTTTTTCTGTTGCTGTATTGCCACAGTACTCATTTATCATTTAAGTCACATTTAGTGTACAACAATATTTTGTTTACACTCTCATTGACTAAGTAACTTCTTTGGTCTTGATTTAATTAATGTTTTTATCCATTAACTTTCTATTTCAGGAGTTTATAGGAAACACCAACAATAATGGTATAGTATATAATTGGTTTGAAACACCAATGGTTGCTTTACGTGTTCGATATCATGCAACTGATATTAGAAGAAAAGCCTACACATCAATGCATTACTGTTTAAGAATGGAACTGTATGGTTGTTTAAATCATGGTAAACATATATTAATTTCAAGAACTCTTGTTTTCATTGGAAACATTTTTAATAAAAATGAGGTGTAAACAACTTTTCATTGTATTACACCAGATGAATAAGTTGCTTCACAATATTTTGCCGTATAATTTTTCTCTGCAGTGAATTTTTTGTCTTGTGTAAGTCTGTCTGTCATTATAATGATATTTTTCTCTCCACCATAATGCTCATTTTTTAAAAATACGTTTATTTCAAGAAGTTCTTCCCGTTATTAAGGTTTCAGATATTTTCAAAAAAGCAAGTGAAAAGGGAAATGAACAGAAAAAAATGTTGACATTGTAAAAAAGAATATTCCAACTGGTATAAAAAAAAATATGAGCATTTAAACAGATTATGCACATTTCAAGAAAGTTGTAGAAAAAAGTTTACATGGGTGAAATGCATTGCAACAGCTGTTTCAGGGGCTGATCGCCGGGTAGGGAATAGAAAACAACAATGTTAGTTAAATTGGAATGCTGTGCATGTAACTGTAGATTCAGCTTGGGAACTGACAATCGTAATTGACCCAGCCCTGCCGTAACTAAACTTTCACAATGAAGTTCTTAATAAATAACTAATACTTTCACAGTAAAGTTCTCAATAATGACTACTTTACTGTCACAAACTTTTGCAAACAGAAACTTTTGCGAATTGACCAAAATAGAATTTTTCGTGAGCATAAACTTTCGCGGATGGAGAAAAATACAAACCTTTTTTGTTCAAGTTAAAAAAAAAATTGGAGATCATAAACTTTCACGAATGGACCAAAATAGAATTTTTCGTGTCTTAACTTTCGCGAAAAGTGACAAAATTTGCAATACAAGCGATACAAGCGGACTTCACGGTGGACGAATGTGACGAACGAAAATCAAGCTCACTTTTATTAGATTCGAAGGATAAAGAGTCTTTCAAACAGATGATCAATAATTAGGGTAATGACATATTCATTGAAAGAATCCATGATTATAGTAAGTACTCAAATATTGAGAGAAATGAAGCTTATATCGATCAAAAACTTGTTGAGGTTGAACTCCAAAAGATAAAAAAGTCGTTCAAACGCGAAATAAGAGATATGATAGCGTCAGAATTTTTTAATAAAGTTTCTTCTCGAAAAGATTCAACGCAAGGTAACGTTTATGTTAAGCACTTGAAAAAAGAAATATTGTTTTTAAGGAATGAGTTACTTAGCAAAAATAAAATCATAGACATTTTGCTGGAACTGGATCATGTGAAGTGTGATGAGTGTAGAACTCTTTCACAAACAGATAAAATTAAAAAATCAAGCAATATTAATTTACAGCAAGACAACTTTATGACGCCTAAGCGAACAAGAATAAGTGAACCACGATCTCAAAGGAATACATTTGTGAATACAAACAAATTTAATGTTCTGCGTGACAATGGTGATGATCAAACTAATAATTGTATTAATGATATGAATAATAAGGTTAAAAAAGATCATAAAGAAAACCAACATGCAAATATTACAAACCGTCGTAAAAATAAATCAAATATTAATAATACGACGGACATTGATACTGTTAACAAAGTTCCGAATAAAAATAATAAGAGAAAGAAAGTAGATTTGAAAGTTAACAAAGACAATAAATATGACGGTAAGAGAAAAGTTATATCCATACTTAGGGATTCCATATTAAAAGAGGTTAAAGGTCATGAACTTTCTACAATCGATACTTGGGTAATAGTTAAATCATTTTCTGGTGCAACTATAAACTGTATGAAAGATTATGTTAAGCCGACATTAAAATTCAAACTTGACGTTCTCGTATTACACTTAGACTGGTCAATAAGTCCACTTAATTAGATGAACCTGGAATAAATTCTAACCCAAACATTTTTGGTATCAAAAGTTCACAAATTTTATGTAGAATAACATATCAAAAATCCGGAATCATGTTAAAATTAAAATTGGCTTTTTATTAAATGTTGTATCATTCGAAACTATACTATACTATACTATTTAATGAAATTGACGAATAAACAAATAAAAGTCAGTTAATGAAAACAATGATGTTGACGTAAAAAGGTTTTTTCTCACTTAGAAAATTAGAAAATTAAAATTTAGTTGGTTGGTTTCTCTTCATTCGATTGCAAATTAAAATATACAAATTGGTTATTCATACATAGCAATGGTAAGATGAGATATTATTGTTTTTATGCTTGTTAAGTTAAGTAATTTTCCCAATAACCGTTATTAGATCAGAACTAGCAAAACTCTTTTGGTTACGGAATATTTACGGTTTATACTTTTTGTAGCTATACTTTCAATTTCTTTCCTTATCATTATAATGATGATCATAATGCTGATCAAACAATTTCAATTTATAAAGGGGAATGCGCTATTTGTCAGTACAGTACAGTACAAATCTCGGATGATAAATATTCAAAGGTCGGTAAAAAGAGACTAGAAACATTGAAAAGTTATTGCAGCAAACATAAGACGTTTTCTTTACTGGATCATTTAAACAAGTTTGAAAGAAAAAAAATAATAATAACAGTTCATGTTAAATGCCGCCATAATTTTACTGATTCAACCCGTCCAGCTAGAGATTCAATAGAACCTGCTAGAAAGAAGAAATGTTTGCACTCATCAGATGGTCGATTTAATTGGCAATTAAACTGTTTTCTGTGTACAGAATATGCTGAGATTGACCATCGTCATTTTGAAAGAAGTCGTGTCGTTCAAGCTAGGACTCTCGAATTGCGAAGAAGTATTCTTCGTCATTGTGATATTCGTAATGACCAGTGGTCAGAAGATGTTAAAGGGCGACTTCAGAATTGCATTGATTTCGTTGCTGCTGAGGCAATTTACCACAAGAAATGCTACATTAAATTTTGTAACAAGTAATGCGATATTTTCCCTGGCATAGCTGGTTGAAATTGCTGGCTTGAAAATGAATCTAACATGGAAGTTATAACGCTAGATGAAATTTACGATAAGACGATATCACTGTCAGATGATAATAATTCTTACTCCAAAAAATGGCTGAAAGTTAAACTTCAACAACGATTCGGCAAGCATTTGTTATTTGCTGAAGTTAATGGGAAGAAAAATTTCCTTTGCTTTCAGGATATGGTAAACTACATCATTAATAAGAAATGGTACGATGAAAGATGTAGTAAGGTTGAGGACGAAACAATGAGAATAATAGCAACCGCTGCAAAACTTATACGACAAGAAATTCGTCAATTAAAACTAGATAACGAATATTACCCAACATCTGAAGACATAAAAGAGAGTACACATAACAACAGTTGGTGTCCACCAATATTAAGTTCATTTTTGTCAAAGATTGTACCGGACAATATCAAACAAACTTCCATTGGACAATGTATAGTGAAAGCTGCTCATCCACGTACTGCAATTCCGCCATTATTGTTTGGGATGGGAGTAGAAGCTGACCACGTATTTGGATCTAGGTGGCTTACCGATGAGCTATTCAGCCTTAA
Organism: Catablema vesicarium; assembly: GCA_031471325.1. NCBI lineage: Eukaryota > Metazoa > Cnidaria > Hydrozoa > Anthoathecata > Pandeidae > Catablema > Catablema vesicarium. The sequence continues at coordinate 8,579 of JAUELI010144748.1, forward strand.
GTTTTCAATTTCATGTTCAGAGGTTAACAGGTTCAAGCAGTCTGTTGTACAAGTGATGTTATGCATCCGGAGAGAAATTTGTATCCTGATATGTTTACCCAGTATATTGCTGACAATGTGGACCACAATTTGATCACATTAGATGGATCAGGTTCATTTCATGGCATGGGGATAATTTCATCTTCAACACCTTTTGCTGGGAATTTTAGTAACAATCAACCCGAAAAGAAAATTTGTAGAGAGAAAATTGTTAAATCAAAGGAGCTGACCTACAATAAAGGAATACCTGTGCTTAACTATGTGGCTCCGTTTCATTCAGCATTGTCATCAAAAAGCATGGAGCCATTTATTGAATTGTTTAGACCATTTGTTTCATACGACAGTAGTCTTGATCTGTTATGGCAAAGTTCTTGGCTTCTTTCTAAAAATCATGTTGAACGTCCTAACTGGTCGGGTTACATGCAATCAGTTTCAACTGGGGTATATCCTGGTGTTTCTACTATTACATTCTTACCAATCATCGATTTGGATCCAAATAACTTCTCGTGTATCTACTCAACACTTGTTTTCATTGAGCAACAATCTCACGCATTAAATATCTCAACACCATGCATAACATTTGACCAACCATTGTGCTTAAAATCTGTTGAAATCATCACTGCAAAATCTTTGAATATAGTAACACGACTAGGTGGATTCCACATGCTAATGAGTTTCCTAGGGAGTATTGGTAAAATGATGGAGTCTTCCGGTTTAGCTGATGCTTTGGAAACTATCTATGGATCAAACACTGTTAAACATATTATGTCCGGAAAAGCTGCTAGCAGGGCTCTTCAAGGGCATTTTATAATCCGCCTTAATGCTTCAGTTACTTCAGCAACTTACCCAATCAGAAACACATGCTAGAATGGAACGATTTTAACATGAGCCTGAGGAATTGTTAGAATATCTTACCCATTTACCTGATTCATTAGCAGGCAACGTTCATCCATTAGATGACAGTGATCTAGAGGAGATCAGTTACATCGATCTGGTAAAAGAATTCATTAGAGCTGAACGCAGAGGTGATTGGTATTGTCATCTGAACGCTGTTAGCAAAATGTTGAACTTGTTTGCTGCTACCGGACACTTCAACTACTCGAAATCAGCCAGGTTGTATCTACAAATGATGCAGCAACTTCCAGATCAGTATCCCTGGTTGCATGAACAATTTGTTGAGCATGGTTTTCATACCATTCGTAGATCTGATAGATTCTGGGCAGGCTTATGGTCTGACCTGGTAATAGAACTGATGAGAACACTTAAAGATCGAGGAGGTTTGACAAGAGGGCGCGGGATGACCGAAGCGGTACGACTACTATGGGTGTACAGCATGCATAAATGTTCAGAGATTCATGGTGCTATGAGTGAAGTAACCAACGCTAAACACATCACAAGTGAGCAACACATAGAACTCGGAAAATCTAGAATTAAAAGAGATAACAATGATCTAGATAAAGTTAGAACTCGGCTATTACAGTCAAGTCCTTTTTCACCAATCGATCCCAATCTCCGCGGCCTGCACTCGGGTATGACATCGATAAAAGGCAAGGACTCTATTAACTGTGAAGAAACAGAATATGGTCAAAAAATGCAAGAAAAAAATGATAAAAAGAACTTTAGTGAAATCACCTTGAAGAAGTCTGATTGCGTGAAGACGCTTCAAAATTTGCAAAAGGGTATCGTTGTTGAAAATACCAACATTCAAATCGATCCAACAGGACTGTTCACAAGATTGATAGCAGTTGTTGGTCGTTCAAACACAGTTGAAGAATGCTTTGAATATGAATTGACACGAGAACCAACAGCTCTTTTCAAAGATTCATTCATTCGAAAAGCTAACAAATCAGATCTCAGTAAAGTCATCACAAATAATGTAGAGCATCTTGATGATATTCCTACAGGAGAAGAAGTTATTGACGGGGGTGCTCTTTTACACCAGATGAAATGGCATAAATCTTGCTCTTATGCTGAAATATTCATCCAGTATGGAAACATACCTTGTACAATTGTTTTTGATGAATACGACTCAGGGCCATCAACGAAAGACCATGAACATGTTCGAAGGAGTGAAATATCATGCCCTTATATAAACATTGAAATAAATAGTGTGGTTCATAAAGATCAGCATCTCTTTATGTCGAATGATTAGAACAAAAGTCAGTTTATTCATTTATTAACTGATTTTCTAGTAGATCGAAGATTTCAAGTTCATCAAAATATAAACGACGAAGATACAAGTATCGTTAAAGCAGCTTTAGATATTGCATTAGTCAAAAAAGTAACTGTTGTAGCTGATGACACTGATGTTTTGGTTTTACTTTTGTACCACTTCAACGATGAAGTCAATGACATATTTTTCTACTCGGAAGAATCGAGACGTAGCAAAAAGGGTCCAAAGGTTTTCAGCATACGAACACTGAGGATGAGAATGAATCCAAATGTTCTGACGAACATCCTTTTAGTACATGCATGGAGTGGATGTGACACTACCTCAGCAACATTTGGACAAGGAAAAAATTTGATTTTTAAAAAACTATCTTCTGACGAAAAATTACAAAACCTTAGTCAAATATTTTATTCAAAGAATGCAAGTCATATTGAAATATCGCATGCAGAATTGCTATATTTTCTTTGCTGTACAGCGGACAGATCACAAATGACCTCGCTCAGCTTAGATATAATCAATACATGAAAATGATTTCAAAATCAAAGATGCAACTAAAACCAGAATCTCTTCCACTAACCAATGACGCTGCAAATTTTCACAACTACCGAGTGCACTTACAAGTTGTTGAATGGGATACTTTTCTGGAGTCAGGTTTAGACCCAGCATCATTGGGGTGGAAATTAAACGACAATCATTATTTACCAATTAAAACTACCAAAGAACCTGCTCCACCAGATGTTCTAAACCTGATTCGTTGTAATTGTAAAATGACATCGAAGTCTCCATGTTCTAGTAATCGTTGTTTCTGCAGAAAAAACGGTATTTGGTGTATGGCTGCTTGTGAGGATTGCCATGGTGAAGAATGTTGTGATATCAAATCTGAATATGAAAATGATGAATTAGAACTATCAGATAGAAGTAGTGAAATCGAAGATGATAGAAACTTTCGTGACTTGTTTGCATAGAAACCATGAAGTATTATCAATCAAAAGGACAAAAAACTTTCGATTTACATATGTACATTTATATATGTAATCATCAGTTACTTTGAAAACGGTCAATGTTGTTTTTCCCGTTCTTTTCGGAGAACTGCAGTCAAATTTCATTTGATGATAAACGAATTTTTTTACAAATTATTTTTTTTAAATTCATGAACTTTATGACGTCATTAAAATAGTGCTGACGTCATTAAATTTTTTTTTAATAAGTTTCTACTGTACTACAGTATAGCGTACTGATTTTTAGAGGTCCACCATTTATTTGTGTTTCTTGAGATAGAGATTTAAAGAGAAGAGAATCAGAAATTCGTATACTGACTTTTGCTTTATTTTGAGCTAGTTTTGAGATAAATGTAGTCAAATTTCTTTAAAATCTCAAGAAGTCATAAAACATTTTCCCAAAAGCCGATTTTAGCCGATTTTTGATATGTTTTATAAATACATCTGAAAAACATTCTGACCAAGTTTCGTTTGGGTTAGAATTTATTCCGGGTCCCAGTGATATTTTACCAGTCTAACTGTGGTACAAACGACCTAAAAAGTTCTGTTGATGCTAAAGACATAGCCACGAAAATCATAAATCTTGCTGTGGATCTATCAAACGATCATAATGATACAACTGTTGCAATCTCAGGATTAGTACCAAGAAATGACCAGTACAAAAAGCAAGCAAGCGATGTTAGTACGAACTTACAACAGATGTGTAATAAAAGGAATATTGGATTTATTGATAATATGAACATCGACCCAAAATGTCATTTAAATCGTAGTCGATTACATCCGAACACAAAAGGAATGAAGATTCTCACCAAGAACCTGCATTTATTCCGGAAAAATTGACTGACTTATGATGAAATAAATACCAGTAGCAATGATGAAAATGCTGATCTCGATGAACCTAAAAGTGTAAGTGTTGTTAAAAATAATTCACCATCTGAAATGAAAAGATTGAGATCTGTCTATAACAAAAAT
>JAUELI010145078.1:0-12736 GCA_031471325.1 Catablema vesicarium
TATTTAAAACGTTAACCCGAAAAAACCGCCAGGGGGGTCTGAATCAGCCCCCCCCCCCCCCAGTAGGAATAGGGTTAATAGAAGTACTCTGTGAAATCATAGACTCTGTATTCAAAGAAAGTGTAAGGAATAGAATTACACAAAGGTGTAGATAAACATGCGATTTATTGATGATCTCTGCGCAATAAATGATGAAGGTGACCTTGGGAACTCCCTCCCCATTATATATCCTTCTGAACTAGAGCTAAATGTTGAACATGAAAGACCACACGCTACTTTTTTAGACCTGGGCATATCTATTGTTGGCAATAGGTTTGTTTATAAATTATACGACAAAAGAGATAGCTTTAACGTCTTCATAGTTCGAATGCCTCCGATGAGTAGCAACATACCATCAACTATATTCTATGGCTCTGTGATGTCTGAATTCCTAAGAATAGCCAGACGTATTTTAATATTTGAAGACTTTATTCCTAAGGCAAATGAATTATTGACCAGAATGATCTGTAAATGGAGTAACCCAACAATGATTCACGAAATAAAATTAAAAAGTCTGTTTACGTCATTTCACGACTTTTAGGCCATTGGCTGAGCAGTTCGTTGGTCTCAGTTCGTAAATAGTTTTTGATGACCAAGCAGTTACCATTGATTCACGTGGTTTGTATAATCAGGATATTGAAAAAGTTTTGCCCCACTCTGGAAATATGCACAATAGGGATGAATACGACCCCAAAGTTTTCCTTATCAGGGCCTGTCGATTTTAGTCGTGCAACGTTATATTTAGGCCATATTTTTTTGATGATTGAAATTTGTTGGCATATTATGAAAAAGATACATAAATGACAACCGAAAAACATTGGCCCCACTTCTGAAAATTGCACAAATCCAAAAAAATATGCTTTCGTCACTTTGAGGACGTCACAGTAGACTTTTTAATTTGCGAATTTTTTGAAAAATTAAGCAAAATAAAGTTAAAGATCAATATGTTTTGAAAAATAGTTCGAGAGTTATGGCCTGTTGAGTTTATCAAAAATGCTGACTCAGCAATATTCTAAATGCTTATAACTTTCAAAGTATACATCAAAGCAAGCAGAGATTCTGTACACTGTTTTATTAGAATAATAACACACGAATTCCAATAAGTATTCATGGAGATATTCACATTTTGAGTTTTGAGTCAAGTCTGGGCTTTAAACCTCCATGTAAATAATAGAAAAATTATCTCCTTAAATACTAGCTTAAATTTGATCAAATTTTGCCAGTCTTAAATTGTTAACATATTGAAACCGTGTACAAAATTTCAACTGGTTTGGATGTGTACTTTGAGAGTTATAATCATATGAAATATTGCTGAGTCGGCATATTCTAAAACATTAACAGGCCATAACTTCTGAACTACTTTTTGAAGCAAATTGATCTATAACTTTATTTTGCCTAAATTTTACTGCTCTTCGATCAGTACTATTCCTTTTGAAAAATTCACATTTTAAAATAAATAGTTCGCTGTGACGTCATCAAAATGACGGAGGGCATCTTTTTTGGATTTGTGCAACTTTCAGAAGTGGGGCCAAAGTTTTTTTTAGTATATGTATGTATCTCTATCATAATACTAGAACAGATTTTGGTCATCAAAAAATATCTATGAAAGTTGTTAACGGCTCGCAAAACGGATGCTCAGCTAGTGGCCTATTTATTTAAATTTGATAAGCTACCAGAAGGGATCATTGTAGCTATTACTGCAGGTCAGTAAAGAATTACCTATAAAGGTGATTTTGTTACTGTTTTTATACATTTTTTTTATATTACATTTTTTCTATTTTTTAAAATACTGCAGACTATATATATATATATATATGATATACCATGGTTTCGAGATAAATATTCGAGCCGCACGCGAGAATATTTAACGAGAAATCCATGGTATATCCTGTTTAGACCATGCAAAATTGATAGATTAATATCATACTAAGGTTTTAGATCACCAGTTAGGTTTTTGACATGTATTTCTTTAATTTAATGTTAAAAACTCACTTTGACCTCCGGATTATATGTTTCGTTTAGACATACACACACTTTTGCAAATACATTAAAATTATATTAATCCTATATATAAAAGCATCAATTTTTTATAAGAAAAAAATTCCCAAAAAACAATATTATGTCTGTTTCTTTAACCCTATTTTACCCGGGGGGGCACATTGTGCACATAGATAGATCATTGATATCTATCTATTTGATCCCAATATATGACATCACATTTTGCTGAAGCAATTTTATGACGTCATAAGATATTTTTCAATTTTTTGAGTATTTTTGCCAACTTTGGCGCGTTATTCTGGTTGAAAAAATTATAATTATTAAAAAACCAGAATCTTTGTTAATTCACTATAAAATAGCTTTCAGAAAATCCAAACAGAAATGAAAAATGTTAATTACAACTTCAGAGATTGTAATTTGAAAATGGGTCATTTTTAATGGAAAAAGTTGAAATTTTGGAATATTTTGATGACGTCACCGCAAAATTATCCAAAGCTATAACCCTACCAAGTTTCAGGTTCATAGCTTATGCCTATCAGAATTTATGCGCGCCCCCCCCCCCACCCCCCGGTTTTTGCAGGGACGAAAAAGCCCGGGTAAAATAGGGTTAATAAAGCTTGGTTTCCACTGTGAGGTAACGTAAAATAACGTAATAACATGAAATAATTTTTTTTTCTTGGTTTATATTAAATATATCCACGTTTTCCATTGAGACTAATGATTATCTCAACGCAGAACATATAGCTTATAGTTAAATAGATAAAACTCTATTCAAACCATTTTGTTTTTGCGTGACGAAATTTGCCTACTGAAAAACAGCCTTTATTAGAAACACATTCAATCGAAACATTATGTTTAAACCTCCGTCATAAATATCTTACATATTCACTGATAACCATGGTCTAAGGATCATTTTATTACTGTTTTTATGTAATTTTATATTACTGTTTTTATATGTATATATTTTTTAGATTATTGCAGGTCAGTAAAACAATACAACTGTTCTATATTTTTATCCTTTTATATTCCCTTATTTTGTGAAAATTGCTCCTACATTTCTTCTTTTTTTTTAAAAAAAAAGGAAACTATGAATATCTGACAATCTATCCTGTCAGGCATAAATAAACACGGTTTCCTGCTGTTTAAATACTAGATCAACAAAGATGTACTTGCTGTTCTATGTATTTGGAAAGTCTCTCATCTATCAGCTTTTTTTGCCAACAAAAAATATTAGAAGTATAGCTATTGTAGTTAGTCCATTAAAATCCACCATTGAAGATCAAGTCAACGTATTTGAAGAAAAAAAATTGTAGTATTTCATACAGAGAAAAATAGTAGCAAAGAAATACAGTTATTATTTCCTAGTACTAGTAGTAATGATCTGTCCCGATTATCAATGTCGGCCCATCCCGTTTATAAACAGGATGTCCAGTTTATAAACAGGACGGCCTGTTTATAAACCGGATAGGCTTTGTTAATCGGTTCGTCCCGTTTATAAACAGGACAGAGCGTTGACAATCGGGATGGCCGGATTGTCAACGCCTCAAAATATATATTAGATGGATGATCTTTATGCCCATGAATTAGCCAGCATTATCATCCTGTGACAACGCCCTATGACATCATTATTGAGAACGAGAAATGGTACTTCCTATTGAAATTGAACCATAAAAATTTCAGGAATGGATAAACAGGCACCTGTGAATCTATTGAAATTCTGAAATATAGAAACAGACCACACCCTGACCACGCCCTTCAACGTCATTATTCAGAACAAGGAATTGTACTTCTCATTGGAATTAAACTATAAAAATTTCAGAAATGCATAAACAGCCACCTATACGTTGATCGAAATTTGGAAATATGGAAAAAAACTACACCCTAACCACACCCTATGACGTAATTAATTGATAAACAAGCACCTGTGAATCCATTGAAATTCTGTAATTTGGAAAAAACGCCACACCATGACCACGCCCTATGACGTCATTATTGAGAACAAGAAATGGTACTTTCTATTGAAATTGAACCATTAATATTTGAGGATCGGATGAAGTCCCTATGACGTCATTGTTGGGAGCTAGGTAAACTACTTTCTTTTGCATTTAGAAAATTGTCAGCAGGAGCCTACAAGGAAATTTAATTCGATTTGCATTCTAAAATCTTGAAAACGACCACTCCTATGACGCCAATTCGAAGACCAGAAATTATACTTCCCATCTGAATTGAACCGGAAATTTGGGTAATGGAGTAACGAGCACCTATGTATCGATCGACATTCTAAAAATTACAAAAAAGACCACAACCTCTAACGTCTTTGCTTACCTCTAGGTGGTTTTAGAAAACAAAGACTGCCGCAAAAACGCCTCTGATTTGATTGAAATTACGTCATTTTGATGTTTCAGATGTCTATGAAATCAGGTGATACTTCCTACCGGACACAGTCACAAAAAAATACTAGCTGAAGTAACAACCTCAATCGTCTTTGAAATGATTGGCATGCTCAAATTTTGAAATAGAGTACACTTGTTCGTCGATGGTGGCATAATCACAATGCAGAGACATGAATTAAATACTACTTTAATGTGTTTTTTCAAGTATCAAAATGCAGGTCAGTAGTCTTTATTTACTGAAATCAGGATGATCGTAGTGCCTAATATATTATCTGCCCCGATCGTCACCGCTGGCCTAGTTCGATTACTCTCATGGCGTATATCTTTCAGAAATATACGACGAAAATTTTAATTTCAAATCTGATGACATTTTCAATGTTTTTCTGTACTTCTCTTTTCACTTTTTACTTCTCACAGATACTATACTAACTTCGCACAGATCGGTATATATTTTTGCAATTATTTTATTATTAACTTTCTAATGTTTGCGTAAACAGGTAGCGAATGATATTGTTACAGTACGAAACTAATAAAAACATCACGTTTGCAGAACAATATCACAAGACACTGGAGCACCCGTAAATACAGAATGTGATTGAAACCACGTGCGAATAGGTACTAACTCGATTATTCTTACATTATCCTTTTAAAACATAAAGTAGTCACCTTCCCCATCTCTATACTGTATTTCAAAAGAATGTGTGTTTTCAGTAACATCTCAAGTGGTTAAAAGGCCGTAGGCATTGTCAATTCTGAAATTCTAATGCGTGGCATAAATGTTATTCCACAAACAATTTCCTATTTCAAATTTCAAGTCTGTACTCTTACGGGAAGTGTCTTTTCAGTAACATGTCAATGACTTCATAGGGCGTGGTCAAGACATTGTCAATTTTGAAATTTTGATGCGTCACATAAATTATATTCCACTAATAATAATGTCCTATTTCAAATTTCAAGTCTGTACTTCTACGGGAAGTGACTTTCTAGTAACATATCAATGACGTCGTAGGGCGTGGCCATGGCATTGTCAATTTTGAAATTTTGATGCGTCACATCAATTATATTCTACTAACAATGTCCTATTTCAAATTTTAAGTCTGTACTCCTACGGAAAGTGTCTTTTCAGTAACATATCAATGACGTCATAGGGCGTGGTCAAGGCATTGTCAATTTTGGAATTTTGATGCGTGACATAAAGTGTATTCCTCTAACAATGTCATATTTCAAATTTCAAGGCTGTACTCTTACGGGAAGTGTCTTTTCAGTAACATATCAATGACGTCATAGGGCGTGGTCAAGGCATTGTCACTTTTGAAATTTTGAGGCGTGACATAAATTGTATTCCTCTAACAATGCCATATTTCAAATTTCAAGGCTGTACTCTTACGGTAAGTGTCTTTTCAGTAACATATTATTGACGTCATAGGGTGTGGTCAAGGGATTGTCAATATTTAAATTTTGATGCGTGACATAAATTGTATTTCTCTAACCATGTCATCTTTCAAATTTCAAGGCTGTACTCTTACGGGAAGTGTTTTTTCAGTAACATAACAATGACGTCATAGGGTGTAGTCAAAGGATTGTCAATTTTGAAATTTTGATGCCCGACATAAATTCTACTGTTCAATAATGACAGGTATGCTTTATCTTGGACCTCAATATGACCAGAAACTACAGGTGTTGATAATCCGTACAGTCTGTTGATAACCTGGATGGCCTGTTTACAATCCGGTCAATGTTTTCAAAAACGTTGGCAATCCGGCAGACCCGTTTATAAACCGGTCGTCATGTTTATAAACAGGATGTCCGGTTTCTAAACGGGATGTCCCGTTTATAAACCGGCCATGTTGATAATCGGGGCAGAACAGTAATACTCAAAGAAATAATTCACTAACTCCACTCAATAAATTGAAGGGAAATAATTTTCTAGCTTAGGACATACTGATTGCTAATTTTTGTGTCCGCCTTGCAAGACCAATTTTGATAACAATATTCGGCTAGAACATTTGGCTCAAGAATATTGTGTGATAACATGTTTATAATTGTGATAATTAGAAATTTTCGAGAGATAAAAAAATTTGGTGAACTAAAAAATATAGCTAGCTAGCTACAGTACACAGCTTAGCTATTATTTAACAAATATTTTTAAAAACATTTTTGAAATAGTAAAAAGATCATTATACTGCATCGGTTGTAGCCAAGATCCTAAACTAAGTTTCAAAGAGAAGAGAAGCTGAGCTTAGTCGCAAACGATGCTAATGTTACGTAACCACTTTCAGTAAAAACTTGCAGAAATTCTACATACTAAAATGTATTACTGTATGATATGTAAGTTGTGAAAATTTAAACCTAATATATGCTACCAAACTGTAAATATTTCAAATTAAAATATCATAAATTTCTCCAAAAAAATTCCAGCTTTTTATTTTGGCCAAAACATTCTCGAAAATGAATACGAAAAGATAAGGCCGTATTTAAAAAATTCAAACGTAAATAGGTGGTGCGAGTTTAAAAACGTAGGAGATCAACTGAAATATTATGAACGCAATTAATGGCTCCTAAAAAGCGTGTACTGAGCTTCAAAATGAAGGAAAACAAAATATTTCGTTTCAAACTTCCTTGAATTGAAGGTCATACGAACTACCCAGAAACTTTTTTTTGAAAGTTAAGTTTAAAGCTTGTTTATTATGTAATAACAAAAATTTGTTGTGTTTTGGGGGAAACCCTAGCATATTTAGGATAAATTGAATACTTGAAAGTTTATTCACTCTCAAAAACCAGGTGAGAAATTTAAAAAAACAATTCTATCGCCTCTACTTTTTATTTAGTTGGTGACACTAAATTAACCAGTTCGTATGACCTTTAACCACAGCCACAAGAAGAAACTTGTGAATATGAATAAACTAAGTATGCTAAAACTCGTATTTCCAAGATGTTTAGAAAAAAACAGCTTACGGAACACGCAATTGATAATAAGATGGTTTCTACATGCTATTATGTGAACAAATATATGTGTAGTGAATTTTTTTCTCCTTACTTTTCATATGCAATATATGATTATATCATTGACCTATTAAGAATTCAAAGATAAGAGACATCCAATGAGTTAGTGAATAATTTTATTGTAAAATTTAATTCATATTTTATAACATTCAGTTATTTTACTAGAAGAAACCAGGTCACCAACGCGAGTGTGACAGATGTGAACAAAATACACATGGTTGTATGTTTCTAAAAACTGTTATATTACTCGGTCTCCATCATATATTAATTTATTAGTTGAACAAAGATTTTTAGCAAGATTAAGTAAAAAAATTATCTGTGATGGAGAATCAGAATGCAAATTAGAGACAAAAATCAGGTCAAACCGCCAAAAATGCATTCTAGAAGAAGGTTTAAGTGCACAGACGTGAGTTGAAAGTAAGTGATAGAAAATAGATTTTTAAAGTATGAACCAACTAAACATTAAACAACTAAACAACTAAACTATTCTTCGTACAAAATATTTCGTTGAAAGTTGTATTTGTGGTTTTGGTATATTTATATAATATAATTAATGCAATTATTTTATATCAACCTGCATTCCATCGTGGAAACTTATATTTCCACGAGAATAAATTCGTGCGGAGTCGATTTATTCACCTAATTAACTCGTATGGTTTCGTACAGTCGGAGAGTCAAATCTGGATGGTGGATTTTAATGTTTAGATTAAAATAGTAGGTTTCTGTTTTTATTTCTTATATTTCTCGAAAACTACTTCTCATTTTGGCCTCAAATTTACAGCATAAGTTCTACTCAACATAAGTTACAATTTGGAGTGAAAATCAAAATTTTGACCAAAATACCTGGTTACGCCACTTTAAATTATGAAAATTAAAACATTCGAATATTCAATTAATGTAATTCAATTGTTAAAGAAGATCGCCGAGACTTAGTTATTTTACTGTATGCAACATTATAGTAACTTACTACCATGAAAGGCTTCCCCTTTTAACAACATTGGTAATAAATAAAGCGTGCCTGTAAATATACCAATCAAAATGCTTTATTATAAATAATGATTTCAAAATGCTTTATTATAACTAATGACTTTTCTTATAACTAATAACTTTACAATGACTTCAAAATGCTTCGTTTTTCGCAGGTTCTTGTACTTTCTTTAAAAAGCGAGTTATAATTAGGAGTTCTGCTGGCTGCGTTTATCAAAACATATATCACATAAATCTTGAATCTTTTTTTAACAATACCTCGTTTGGATAACAACATCTCAATATACCAATCAGAATGCGCGGCCAAAGTTTGGCCGCAGATATTTCGTTTGCTACCATGCGTATGTATACAGGAAACTAAATTTCCTGAGAAACTACGTCTGAATATCCGGACTACATTTGTTGTATATTATTTAAATTTTCAATGAAAAATTTTAATTCTGACAAAATTATCAGAATGTTCTAGGATATGGATGCTAGGAAATGCTTTTCATATGCATTTGCTATAAATTGAAATGGTTCGTTTAACATTCTATAATAACAGAATTACGAAATGTCTGTTATTCAACGATGATATCAAAAGGAAGCCTGGAAGAACCATTACATTGTATAAAACCGTCTTCGAAAATGAAAATGTCGCACTAGAAGTATTCAATAAAAACGCAGAATGTATTGGAACATTGATCGGCCTTTCGATCTGCTCATGTCTGATGTAATTTGGACAAGCTTAATAATAGTAATAATATACATAAGGAGTATCACAAAATAAATATTGAAATTTATCTTTGTCTCCCCAGGGGCGATGATTTTCGTAAAGAATTTAAAGAACTAGTAGGAATGAGAGCTATCTTCCCATATCTATAATTTGGATAGCACCAAATAGCATCAAATATTCATGAAATTAATGTGTGGAAAAATCTCTTGCATAAATTTGGTGTTCGCGACAAAGAAGATTCGTCAAAATCTTTTTAAGTAGATAACAAATGTATATCTTCATGTAAGAAATTTTTGCAGAAATTTCTTACCTTGGTGTTAAACTAGTTAAATTTATTATTTTATTTTGTAAGAAAAACAATTTATAGTTGGAAAGTTGTGTTTATAAGTAAGCTTATTTCATATTTATGCTTTTCAAGTCATTAATGGAAATCTGTAACGTTCAGATATGCTTGTGGATTCCTCTTTATATTCGAAAAACAATAATGAACTCTTCCAAGCGTTGCTATAAAGGGATTGATGCTACAAATATCTGCAATCATTTCTTTTTCATCTTCTAATGAATTTGGCATTGCATGTTCTGGAGAATGGCCATGTGAATCAAATTCATCATCAAAGTTTTCTGTTATATCTTTAATACCACTTCCTGCCTCACAAACTCTACTGATTGAATCAATTATTTTGATGAGACCAATTCTCGTAACTACATTTTTGCTGATTCGATTCGATTCGATTTCATGCGCTAAGTCATCTTCCATATTATGACCAGCACCTCCTCTCCAGTTACTAATATAACCCCATTCGAATTCTTCTGTCAAGTTAAGTGTCAATAGTGTTAAAATTGTTCTACTTGAGCAATACTGTCAAACATTTCTATTGTATGGACCTTATATTTTAAAAATAGTCAACAAGAGCTTTTGATTAATGGGATTACGATTTCCATCTTTTTCGTTAGCAGTATCTCTCATTTGAAGCAGCACAGTAGTTGTGAATGTGCTGCAAAGAGCATATTTCATGACATAATCATCATGACATATACCACCTCTTCGCTGAACTTACATATTGATTGAAAAACACTTCCATCACCTCGTCAAAGTGTCGAAAGATTTGTATTCAAAGTTGACTGCAAAATTGTATTTGAAAGGTTTGTCATCTAAATCAGCAGTTACAAACATTTTCAAAGCAGCTACTACAATATAGGATGTACCCATGTGATAAACAGCCCCTCGCTACCTTCAAAAGAAACTACGACTTTCATTGGTGTCGCATTCTGTCTGTTAGGTTTCTCTCTGAAATATTTCGCATACCTACTTGTCCTGTCGACTCTAAATTATATAATAAGTGATAAGAATATTGCCACGCAGAGTTACTTTCGTGTGCCAGATACTAGCTTTAAATGGTGAGCGCTCTAAACGCTTGTGGTGTGTGCGTGCATCGGCTAGAATATGTTTAGCACCTGCAAATCTTACTATCTTGAAAATAGTACCTTCAGCTCTTTCATAACATCATATTCTGTGAAATTTGAATCAGCTAAAGATTGTCCAGATGGCACCATTGCTGCCGGGACTTCTGGATCATCTTTTGGTGGTATGTTAGGTAATAATCTCCAGCACAATAGTAAAATCCTAAGTGGTTAAAATTTGTATGCAATAATCATAACAATTTTCATTGGCATTATTATATATGTTCACAGCAAAAAGTAAATTCTTAGCAAGAACATTTTTACTTAAAAAATTATCGTTTTAAGAATTTTTTTACTTGAAATAAGAATTTAAGTGAAATAATTCTTAACACGAATATCTTACTTACATACATTCTTGTTTTACGCAAAGTTTTCCTTGTTAAGAATAAGAAAACTAACCAAGAAAATCACGATTCTTGTTTTAAGAACATTTATACTAGCGTATAAATTTAGCAAGAAGAATATCCTTAGCAAGAATATTTTTTTTTACATAAATTCTTGTTTCAAGCAAAGTTTTACTTAATGAAATAAGGATACCATTTTTTTTACTGTAAAAGGCGAAATTCTTTGATTTTGCCAACCCTGCAAAACCACGATGAGTTATTTTGGGTTAAAAAAAATGGCGAGTAGCGTTTGATATTTTGACATTTTTATATATTTTCTTTTATAAACACCACTTTACTTCTTTACAGAAAAATACCATGCTCGTACGTTACAATTAAAATTGGGATCACGATATGTCGTTCTAAAAGAATAATAATATGACCCTGCCGGCACACGCCAAATGATTGAGCTGATTGAGTCCATCCCCGGTAAGAATGGGGTTAATGCTGCGTTTTCAATTTCATATTTTTTTATGGAATATTGAATGGAACTTCGTGAGATAAATATGGTTAAACAATCGCTGTAGCAAAAACCTCCGATTTTTCGAATACTTTTACTGTATTACTAAGGAAATTATTTCAATGAAACTTGATAGAAAGTTGTTATAATTTATTTGTATCTGTTAGCTATGAATTTATATTTGCTATGAATCTATACAACTAAGTGAAATTAGTTTTTCTATTTTTTCAAATTTATCATATTTTATAGAATATTGGGAGGAACTTTGTGAAAAATGAATAGTGCTGTACCTATACTAGTTGCTGTTATATCGATAATAGCCATAGTATCGATTTTACAATCATATGGGTTCGCTGATAGATTCAAAAATAATCCGTTACCAAGGATTTACTACACGAATATCTTACTTACATACATTCTTGTTTTACGCAAAGTTTTCCTTGTTAAGAATAAGAATACTAACCAAGAAAATCACGATTCTTGTTTTAAGAACATTTATACTAGCGTATAAATTTAGCAAGAAGAATATCCTTAGCAAGAATATTTTTTTTTACATAAATTCTTGTTTCAAGCAAAGTTTTACTTAATGAAATAAGGATACCATTTTTTTTACTGTAAAAGGCGAAATTCTTTGATTTTGCCAACCCTGCAAAACCACGATGAGTTATTTTGGGTTAAAAAAAATGGCGAGTAGCGTTTGATATTTTGACATTTTTATATATTTTCTTTTATAAACACCACTTTACTTCTTTACAGAAAAATACCATGCTCGTACGTTACAATTAAAATTGGGATCACGATATGTCGTTCTAAAAGAATAATAATATGACCCTGCCGGCACACGCCAAATGATTGAGCTGATTGAGTCCATCCCCGGTAAGAATGGGGTTAATGCTGCGTTTTCAATTTCATATTTTTTTATGGAATATTGAATGGAACTTCGTGAGATAAATATGGTTAAACAATCGCTGTAGCAAAAACCTCCGATTTTTCGAATACTTTTACTGTATTACTAAGGAAATTATTTCAATGAAACTTGATAGAAAGTTGTTATAATTTATTTGTATCTGTTAGCTATGAATTTATATTTGCTATGAATCTATACAACTAAGTGAAATTAGTTTTTCTATTTTTTCAAATTTATCATATTTTATAGAATATTGGGAGGAACTTTGTGAAAAATGAATAGTGCTGTACCTATACTAGTTGCTGTTATATCGATAATAGCCATAGTATCGATTTTACAATCATATGGGTTCGCTGATGGATTCAAAAATAATCCGTTACCAAGGATTTA
>JAUELI010145187.1:0-12724 GCA_031471325.1 Catablema vesicarium
ATAGCGACCGTTTATATAAACATAGTATAAATAAAGGAAAAAACAAACAAAATATCACAATTTTATCGCGGTTTTTTTCTGATAATATAATTCTACAATACAATCTTATATCAGTCCTGGTGCTCCTGTGCTCTGTTCTCATCAATTTAAACTTCAAGAGAAAAGAAGCTGGGGATAGTATGGCAACCTAGAGCACAGGGTAAATTTGTTTGTTAAATTTCAGTTGTTTTTTCTGTGAATAACAAAAATTAGTTGTGTTTTGGGGAAACTTTAGCATATTTATAATAAATTAAATGCTAAAAACTTTATTAAGGAATCGAATCAAATAGATCTCATTGAAAGAAGCATTGAAAGTTTCAACTACACAGTGTGAAATACTACCGAATACGGTCCCGTATATTCCCGTATACGGACTGTGTATTGCCTTACAATTTAAAAAGGCAATGTCATTCCTGTCATAAAAAAGATAATAAAAATGTAGTGAAAAAGCTATAGACCAATATCTTTATTACCCATTTTTCTCTGAAAATCAGTCTGTTTTCCGTATCAGGAGATTCCTGTGTTTCACAACTACTTGCTATTACTCATGCAATATACCAGGATTTTGACAGTGTCTCTTCTCTTGAAACAAGATGTGTTTTTCTGGGCATATATTAAGTCTTTGACAAAGTATGGCATCATGGTCTACTTTTCAAATTAAAATGCTACGGTGTGGAAGGAGGTTTCTGTTAACCTCGTTCCCAGGGCTTCTTCTCTCTTTAAAAAATCGGAAAGAAAGGATTCTTTCCGATTTTTTAAAGAGAGAAGAAGCCCTGGGAACGAGGTTGGATTTCCGTAACATTTTGGAAAACTATCTCCAAAATCAACAAGGAAGAGTGGTTATTAATGGTCAAGAATCAAGAATCAAGAATCATCATGGCTTCCTGTAAATGCAGGAGTATCCTAGAGTTCCTTCTCTTTTTAACAGAGTGAAATACTACCGAAAAGGCAATACGCAGTCCGTATACCGGAATATACGGGACGTATTCGGTAGTATTTCTCACTGTGCCATGTACCCAATATTGTATTTCAATGATTCTCCTCAATAGGAACAATTCTATTAGAAAAGCATCTTGGATTATTTCTTGATGAAAAGCTTTCGTTTATTCATCACATAAATGAAAAGGTATCAATGCACCTCAATATTTGCAGGATATTCTGCCAGAATAACAAAATTCTCATGATTCTGCATGACGTTATCTGTTTAAAAACTATTTTTTCTCGTACAGAGTTTTAGAAACTCCTTCTTCCCCTACCGTGTCTTTGAATGGAATAAGCTCTAACCTGTTACGAAACTGTGCAAAAAATTAAATTTTGAAAAAAGCTCTCCTTCTTTCCGCCCAATTTTTTTTTCAGTTTTTAATGTTCTAGCTTATTGTCACTAATATCGTCATGTAACCTTTGATTACTGCATCTCTGACATGAACAAAAATACATGCGTCTGCGTTTTCGTGATTACATTCAGATAAAGTAGTAATTTCAAGCTTTGAGAAGACTGTTTTTTTGTCTGATTTTATCTACAGAGTTTTAACCTGAATATTGGAAGCGTTTGATAGTTTTATTATTTCGTAAGAAGTCTTGCCAATTGCTAGGTGTTTTTAGATTGTTTGAAACTTGTTGTCTTAGTCCCTTTCCAACGTTTTATGGGTGCTTTCTTATACACAGTTTTCTAAATATTGATACCAAACCAAATAGAGATTCTGTTTCCAAGAGAACCAGCTTGGAAACAGAAAGTCTATTTGGTTTGCAACTTGCAAGTTACGGGGGAAAATATTAGCTACATCTCTGCGAAAGTTAAACTAGGAGTTGGCTTTCACATATGCTGCTCCATCAAGCAATTTACTTGCACAATTGGTGTTACAGCAGCATTTTGATCGTCCAAGGAACTTTCCAAGCATTCAAGTAATTGTAATCTTTGTACAAATTTAAATCTTCCTTGTTGCGACATGGACGGTGTAAAATTCTGTTTTTTGTGAGAGAAAAATTCGTCAAGGTTTCCCTCTGGAACTTGACAAGGAATGTACGATTGAGAAAATAGTGAACGGTTTT
This sequence comes from Catablema vesicarium, assembly GCA_031471325.1. Lineage (NCBI taxonomy): Eukaryota > Metazoa > Cnidaria > Hydrozoa > Anthoathecata > Pandeidae > Catablema > Catablema vesicarium. The sequence goes on from JAUELI010145187.1 coordinate 2,089, forward strand.
TTTTATGAGAAAATATTTGTATCATAGTTTTGTTACTTGAGTTTCGGGCAGTTGAATAAGAAGAATTTGTTCAATTTGATTGGTTGCATAGTGATTTTGTTTTGTTGATAAGCGTTTCGTCGATGAATGATTGATTTTTTCCATCATCTTCAATTTTATTAATTTTTGAGACTGCACGTTTGTCAATTATATCACATGAATCATGTACTATCAAGTCGTCACTGGTTTCCGAAAACATGTTTGTCATTCAGCTGACTATTATAAAAGTGAAGAACTCGATACAATGAATAAAGTAATGAAGTTAGTTCGCAACTTGAAACTTCTTTGCAGTAATAGTTAGCAAGAAGATAGTTTCCAATAGCACATCATAGTATTCTATTATTTATTCAGAGAGGGATTTGATGAAATAAGTTGAGTCATTGTAAGATAATAAGACCAAAGTATGCGCTTGATTTTATTACTGAAGTTGTGAAAGACATTATGGTAGAAAACACTATCAACTGTTTTTGTGCATCCCACTGGGTATTCGACGTTGAATCGATGTCAAAATTACCGTTGGATTAACGTTGAAATGGAAATGTTGGATCAATGTAATCTAACATTAATCTAACGTTGGTTCGATGTCGAATGCCCACCGGGATATTTCTAAGATTTTTTCCTCTTATGTCCATGTCTGAGGCGCTAGAACTTATTATCGAACCATGGTTATAATGTGAAATGAGATCAACACAAAATTTCCTTTCCAACGATATATAATACATTTATTTTCTTTGAAACTTAAAATCAACCAATAGAAATTGAGCATATGTGCGTTTTCATGGCAACAAAGTCAATTTTGAGATGGACCTGCAACCAAAAAGTTTTGTGGTGTTATGTTCAACAACTGTGCCAAGTTTCGTACTTTTACCACAAAACCCACAATTGTCCCGATTATTTCTCCATGGTAAAATGTAAATTTTTGATAAAATTCCGCCATTATGGGAAAATCCACCATTATGGATTTTTTTGGATGGGACTCATAGCTAAAATGGATTGTACTATCGTAAGGAGTAACTGTGCCAAATTTCATGCTTTTACCACAAAACCCACAATTGTGGCCACTTTTTCCTCCACTAGAACAAGAACACCCCTATCCGCAACAAAGCCAACGGAGTACAGATGACCTTAATAACATATCATGCAGAACGCAGAACATGTGGCTTGAACATGATATTAAAAAACGGATGTAAACGACTCATAATTTTTTCAATGTATAAAACTACATAATTTAGAACTATGATGCGTTTGTTTACATGGATACCATTGATAAGAGCCAATCAGATTCTACGGACGTATGTTGTCCATGAATAGTTACCGCTTCTCCCCAACTGTTATCGTTTCGAAAGTTAAAAGTAAATATATAAATTATGAGATGAAGATGGAAGTTGGGTGACCTGACTACACAAGTCACACCTCTGCATACAATATTATCGATATTCCGAAGTCAATAAAGACCGAAAAAAAAGAGAAAATGCAAGAAGGGATGATGAAATGCAAGAAAAGAAAAATCTTTTGCCCAGCGCTGTAAATAACTTGCAAAATGATTCCAACGAGACTTCAAACAGGAATGATCTCATTGCAAACAATTTAAAAAAAACTTTGTTATAAAAAGGAATTCTTAAGATTGATTTTTAGTGCTATATTTGCCAAAGTACAACAACTGAATCAAATGGCACCAAGTCCTTACATATCACACAGTCCTGCATCATATTTTGGTTCTAATAACAATATGGGTTTTTCAAATCATTATTACGCCCGGTAGAAATATATAGAAATTTCATGACTTTTAAAAAACGTTTTTGTTATTTGAAAAAACTATGGCTATATGCAAGAGACATATGTATGAGTAAAGCAAGCAACCATAAACGTCCATTCTGTATAAGCGCTTGAAGGGATCATATGATTATCTTAATTCAAAGACGAGACCCGAGACATTTTGAAGTCAATGTTTGGAAAGGTTAGCATTGTTATCGTCTGAGTTATCCTAGGAGAAGAATGTCTGTATTTTCTAAGTCACTTATGATGTCATCCAACTTGTATAAAATACAGACCAGCATATTTTACAGACTCAACTTTGAATCAATATATCTCAAGAACGGAAAGAGCTTTTTCGAAAATTTAAAAGCCAGTTTTTATCATTTTGGAAGCTCTTTTATATTCCTAAATATTATGTTCAATCGTAGGATCCCTTCAAATCTGCTGTAATCTCACTTTTCTCAAATTTAAAAAAAAAATTAGCTAAATTTTATTCTTATCGAAATAACATTTGTTTTACTGATGCTGTTAAATTTAGAATAAACGATTACGTGAAGATGACCTCTCCATGCTCAAGTCACGTAATTTTTTCCCTAGGTTTTTTCACCTCGCGAAGAAGTGGCAAAACAGAGCTGTTAATTTTAGTGAACAAGAAAGAAGTCTCATTTTTGTGTTAAAAAGGTATTTTTTTATCCTTTAGAGTTGAGTTCTGGAGTTGTGTCATTTTCTAAGAATCGTAAGGATTTTAAAGACGCTGTCACATAAAATAACGTCATTTTAACGTTGAGAAATGATGTCTTTTTATAGCAAAGTTTTTCCAAAGTTCATTTATTCAAAATGTCTCATTGCCATGGAATTTGTCCAGGCCCCACAAAATGCTCCATAAACTTTGTTTGGACTTCTTTTGCAGAATTGCTGATTCTATGTGATAAATAGCTGTGAGGTCAGTTAGGTTTGATATATTCTCACTATCACGCCGATACATATTGAATATTGCCCTGTTTATCTTCTTCATCTCCAAACCAGGAGGAGCATAAGTGTTGATTTACAACATATTATGTAAAACAAGCGAGCACAGTGTGAAATACTACCGAATACGGTCCCATATATTCCCGTACACGGACTGTGTATTGCCTTATAAGGCAATACACAGTCCCGTATACGGGAATATACGGGACCGTATTCGGTAGTATTTCACACTGTGGAAGCCATTACCACTATTTCAGCATTTTTGGGAGTCAGTAATGCGAGAGTTAAAAATAGCCGAAAGCGATTTATTCATATTCCAAACGCATTTTCGTTTATTCTCCGGAAACCTACTTCATACTGTGATTTCATAACGGAAAAGCGTCATCAGTGAAAGAAAACAATATGCAAATGATCATGCCGATATGGGTAATCGTTCGTTGGTAACGTTTGAGGAGGGTTATATGTAAAGATCTACCTTTTTGCGTTCGATTCATGCTTGAATTTGTATACACTCCACTATCACTTATCCTAGCTTAGTTCCTACGCCAGCTACAAAGAATCTCACAAAATCGTCGCGTATCTATGCACTTATAAAGCCCGTAAATCTCCGTGTTTGGACTAGTCCAAATACGGAGCTATACGGGCTTTATAAGGGCATGGATACGCGACGATTTTGCGCAATGTACGTTCACTATCTGCTGCTGCGAAACTGTTTGGAAATTGACATCGTTCCCTAGTATTTTTTATAATTTCCATCCATTCCTCATTACTATTTGGAACAAGCTTGTAATCCAGAGATAAAACTTCGTAAATAGCTAGATAAACAGAGACAATAAATTGCGTGATTATTGACTTGTGCACTCTGAACTTCCACATTAAGTTTTCAAAAGATTCTCCTGTTGCCTTAGGTACTTGAAATTAAGGTTGGAATCATGCCTCAAAAGTTTTTCTCTAGGTAAATTATAAAGAGATAGTACTTTTTATTTCCATAAATCTATTTTAGAGATTTGCTCATTTGGGATTCTTAGCTGACACTATGCAGTTTTCTGCTATTTTCAGCAGGTTAGTTATCAAAGTGTTACTTATAAAAAGGACGCACTTCATAAAAGTGAGAGTTCATCCTCAGGTAGCGTCGAAATTGATCTGGGTCTTCTAAACGCAGTAAACGAAGCTCTGACAAAATATTGGTATTTTATTGGCACCTTTTTCGTACCCTTTTTCCAACCATGACCATGACTTCACCTTTGATTTCTTTTTGTTCTTTTTTGCACTGGTTTTTCTAATTCTTGATATTATTCGAGATATTATTATTAACGAACCGCCACCTTGCGCTTAAATTTCATTTAGCAAATAACTGGTGATTTTTAATTTTATAAAATTTCGAAATTTTTAAAATGAGTGCGGTGGTCTCTAGCCTACATTTATAGACCTTCGTTTGATAATAGTATCATAGTAGTATCGTAGTAGGTCTATAAATGTAGGCTAGGTGGTCTCAAACAATAATGCAATAAAAAGTACAGGTTTGGCACCTCTTTCTTAATGATAGGCTTTTGGCGCGCTTTCAAATAAACAAACATGTTGTATGTTTTGCACGTGTTTTAGTATTATATTTATCATTAGTAGTTTACAAATCGACTGCTGGTAATGAACAATTTATATATGTACTAAAGCTACTAATGAAGGGAGACCATTACTAGAAGCAAGAAGCCGAGGCAAAGGTAATGGCCACCCTTGAATGAAAAAAAGAAGAAAAGAAAAGAAAAGTAGGACAAAACTGTACGTACAAGCACAAAAGAACAAGACAGTACACACAAGTCAAAAATAGTTTTCAACATGATAACTAAACTATAGTAGTATATGATGAGGAAAATTCTGTGATAATGAATCATTTGTAAGTACTGCAGCAATAGCAAATTGAACGATAAAATTACAGTAAATCTAGATATTGAATATTAGGAAATCGTAACGAACCATTGTTAACTCTTGCCTTGGGTAATTACACGACAGCTGGATTGGAACTATGATAAGCAGTGTGCGAGAAGAGAATATAGGGATGAAACCATAAAAGTACCTGGAGTAGTTTTTCATTTGGATAAAGACATTTTCTGTTTTCCTGATTTAACAGCAGAGACAGTTAAGGCCAAAATACACTTTTTTGCTAATTTACGAAAAAGATGCACTCCATCAACAAACAACAATCAAGGTAGAAGTAGGTAAAAATATTAAATTTAGTGTGAACAGACCTTATTAGCAAAAATGCATTTTGTTAAATTTCTCTTTTTTATTATACTGTAGTAGACTAAACTTTTTGTTGAAATGAAACTTAGATTAGTTCAAATACGAGGGTGCAGACCCTCTTGGGGAAAACACAGTTAAAGGGATCCTGTGTGAACATAATATTCATGGATATAAAAGAGCTGGTTAGTCTAATGCTGCTCTCACATGCAGCATATTGTGAAAGTCTAAATTAGAAAAAATGAACCAGGGGGTAGCTAAGTAATAAAATAAAATATATTAAAAATGGCTTGTTTAGTTTCAAATGACGTAATGGTTTATTTGAAGTGAACCTGGCTTAGACATTAACGCAAATATAATGGTGTCAGTTTAATTCCAAATGACGTAAGGGTATAGTTGAGGTGAACCTGGCTTAGACATTAACGCAAAGTTGACGCAACTTCAAAATACTGTATACAGTTAATTTAGAAACCTAATTTCCCATGGGAGTTTGGCTTTGAAACTTGGTACATGATTGAAATACTTGACTATGATCCTACGGATTTATGACGTCTGCCCTTATTATCACTTGAGAATTAATTTGCCGTCTATGACGACATTTTAATCCAAAATTTCCCAAATTTTAGAAATAATCCACTATAAGCACGTCAGGGCTTATTCTAAATTAGTTAAACGTAATTTCTATTCGTTGGGATGGGTTTATGAGGTTTGTCACCTGAGAATTAATTTGCCGTCTATGACGCTATAGTATGATGCTATAGTATGTATGTTTCTTCCTATAATAGTAATAAACATTACCCCTTGAATATTTTTAATGGAATTTTTCTCCTTCGTCTCATAAATAATTAATTTGTTTACAATATATTTACAGCTGTTTTTTTTCTTATAATTGAGTATGATTTGTTCATGCATTATAGCCCCTATAATCACTTGAGCCCCTATAAGCACTTCAGCGCTGCAAATAAACTCCTGTTACAATGCTTCTATCAATAGTTACAGCATTGTCAGCAAAAAAATTGAGTGCCCTGGGACGAGCCGAAAATGTGCCATTTTGAAAATAGATTTGCAGCTTTCAATTTGTCTTTGTTATGTCTTCATACTGTCAATATTTGAAAAAGTTAGCATTGTTATTGTCTGAATTATCCCAGGAGAAGAATGTCGGTATTTTACTATACTGTGGTACTTATGATGTCATCCAAGTTGTATGAAATGAAGACCAGCATATATAAAGACTCAACTTTAAATGAAGATATCTCAAGAACGGAAAGGGTATTTTTGGAAATTTAAAAGCTAATTTTTATCATTTTAAAAGATCTTTTATGTTCATAAATGCCCGGCTGGGACATTTGAGAGAATACCATGAAGTATTGTACAAACTCGTTTGTTATTATGCTGGCACACATAATTATTGAGATAGTGAAATGTTGTATTGATTTTTTAAGTGTACAAAATGACAATGTCCTAGAATTCAAGTATAAATTAATAGAGGATTAATCGCTTGATTTTGAAGAACTGGTACGATTTGTTTGAATACTGTTTTGTGTTGAGCACAAACTTGATACTAGTGTTGAATTTAATTACCATCTTATTCAGCATAATAAGTTTAGTCAGTGTGCCAAATTTCATCAAAATCAGAGCACTCTTTATTATTTGGGCCTAAATTGGCCTAAATTATGACGTTTCTTGTAGAATTAAAAATTTAATTGCTACCATCTTATTCAGCATATTTAATTTAGTCAGTTTTCCAAATTTAATCGCAATCAGAGCACTTTATATTATTTGGGCCTAAATTGGCCTAAATTATGACTTCACTTGTTAAATTAGAAATTTAATCAGTACCATCATATTCAGCTCAGCATAATCAATTTAGTCAGTGTGCCAAATTTCACCTAAATGAGAGCACTCTTTATTATTTAGGCCTAAATTGGCCCGAATTATGACGTCACTTGTAGGATAGCCTATAGTTACTAAGCCCTTACTTTTTTTCTTTCTTTAAAATCTTTTTTGATACTTATAGAGAAAAGAAAAAAGAGAGGGCTTCAACAAAAGAAACATCAATTTGATTGTTATTAAATTATGCGAATTTTGTCCCTTGTCGACCGGACTTCATTGTGTAAAATTTATCAGAACAAAATAAATTGGTCGCTGGTCTAACTTATCATGATAAAAAAAGGAATACACTTGATAAATATTATTAGAAAGTCTGCCACGTGTTTTGAAAAAATTATTATTTTAAAAATATCGACGTCATGAATATATTGTTCAAGAACAATAGGCATCAATCAATCAGCGTTCTCGGATTTCTGGTGACCGAGATTTATTCCCAGTGAAACCCTTCCCTTGCTAAAATCAAAACTAAATACAAAATATCAATAACCGATTAATGCAGAAAAAAAGGTTTTTTAAAAGAAGCAAAAGGGACGGGAATCCTGTCTACTTGTAGAAATAAAAATTTCATTAGTAGCCTCATATTCAGCATAATTAATTTAGTCAGTGTGCCAAATTTTATCAAAATCAGAGTAATTTTTGTTATTAAAGCCTAATTATTGACCTAAATTATGACATCACTTGTAGAATTGAAAATTTAATTAGTACCATCATATTCAGAATAATTAATTCAGTCAGTGTACCAAATTTCATCAAAATGAGGGCGCAACCCCCTGATAAGAACAAATTTAAAATTGTACTATATGGTAGCCTAAAGTCATGCTATGTTTGACGCTGAAAAACAACAAAAAAGAAAAAAACGACCGTTTAAGGATATTGTAAAGCAAAGAAATCTTTACTTTTTTTTTTATTCAACCATTTAGACCAATTTTTTAACATTTATGTTTTTGGCTATTTTTTGCATCTAATACCATTATTTATTACTTTCATCATATAAAATTGCCATATCTCATATTTAGGAGTGAATACGGACTCAGAAAAAAAAAAATTAGCAAAAAAGTTTTTAAATTTTTGAAAAATTTTCTACCCCGTCTTGAGAAAATAGGGCCTGGTTCGACGTAGGTATGTCAAATAGATAGAAACTAAAAGTCACAAAATTTCAAGGAAAAATATTCAGCAGAAAAAAGTTATTGCAAAAAAACTAGAGGAGGGTGTCAAATTGACCCCCCTCCCCCTGGGAAGAATGGAGTTAAGAAGGAAAAAAAAATCAAAAAAAATGGTGGATGTTTTCGATGTTGCATCACCTTAAGGTGTCAACGTTTGTTAGTCTGTAATGATATGTTCCAGTTTTTCATCTGTAACCATTTTTACCATCTTTCAGAGAATCGACATGTATATGCGGCATTGACATGTCTGGCTTGTCTTTTGTCAGGGACCACGTTTGACATGAATACGTTAGTAGACTACACACCAGTTCCTAGTTCATAGAACTTGCACTGAGCTGTATCGATGCGCATTTCTAGTTCAGTGTCTCCAGTTGATGGTTTGTCATATTTTATGTTGCATCCTAGATATTTGAAGGTTTTAACATTCTCTACTGGTGTTTAAGTTAACAAGTTTATCTGGATATTCTTTGTTTGTATACTGATGGTTTAATATCATAGCTTTTGTTTTGGAGATGTTTATTTCCAGATAATACTTCTTAAAATTTGTAAATAATAATTTGAGTCCCATTTCTAGGTTATTCACGTCTTCAAATACCCGGTTGGTCTATACCACAGGTCAGCCAGGTCACAGGTTGCAGGTCACATGTCAACTTTCTTAACAAAAATTGAATTTTCCATCATATCTTCATTAATCATGTTTAACAAAATTTATAAATTCCCAATTTTTATACAAGACGTATCGCTCAGGTGATAAAACAACAGTGAGCGACACACGGTGCTCATTCCCGCTTGAAAGTTACCATCTTTAATTTTTATAAAATTTCTGGACCGATTTTTATTGAAATGCAAAAAACGCAGACTCGCTTTTAAAAATATACCAATAATTTTTTATTTTTTTTATTTTATAAGAAAAAATTGAAATCACATTGTTATGACATATTGTGTAGATAATTTGTGTGAACACCTGACTAAATTGGAGATTTTGTTAACGAGTGTATACAACAAATAACTTGAAGTTTGGTAACTCTTTTTGTATGAAATATACTTGCTGTCAATAAGGAAACTTATGGAAATATGGAACTTTATAATGTCCAAGGTAAATAACTAAACAATTAATAACTCCCATTGATAAAATCCCCTGTGAAAGATTTATTATCCACTCCGTTTACAGACCTTTTCTTGTGACATTTATAACTCACGTTTTACTATTTCATAGTAACATAATGGAAAAATTCAAGGGGTCTGTATATTCCTTACAAATGGTTAGGGATTTTGAAGAAGATATCAGTTTGACATTCTTTCTACTTGCCATTTTTCAATGCTTTGACTGTTGACCTGAGTTCTTTATGTTTGGAGGATCCGTATTTAGTTCTGCATCGTTGATATCCTGGAGTTGTCTGATGAATATTGGGGCATCTGTTAGTTCGATAGGATTGACGTGTTCAGTGTGTTTATTGAAATGAGCTTTGAAGTATCCTTTTAGTTTACTGGGATCGCAGTGTTGTTTCCGATGTAGCTTTTTGAATGCGGAACTATCATCTTTCATATTTTCTGTTCAGTTCTTCTACTTGTCTTAGCTTTGCGTTTTCGTTTATTTCATTTGCTTCTTGACTTAATTTAAGGTATTTGAGGTGGTTGATTCGTTTTTTTAAGGCTTTTGTGAGATTTTTGTATTCCGTAGTCTCTTTAGGGTTATTTTTGTGTTGAGTTATAAGTGGATTAAATTCATCATCATTTCTCCATATTTCCTTGCTACAATGTTTATTGATCAATGGCGGTAAGGTGGTCTCGGCCACGGACTTGAGTATGTCAGTAATTTTCATGGATTTTTCCATGGATGATCATGACTCAGTGTTGTAACTCTGTAATAAATCTTTGACGGAGTTCAGAAAAGGGTTCTTGATATCCATATTTTCTAGTGATTTTAGATAGATATTTGATATAAGGGACTACAAATTCCCAGTGTTTTTATTGCGCATTATGTAAAATATGGAATATTTCTCTGGTCTGCATTTTACTTGATTTTTACCCCGACTTCGGACACCACAGAAAAAATAAACGCTGCTTAAACGAATTTTATTGAAAAAATCCAATAAATTTAAATTGTAGTGAATAAATTCTACTGTTTTCTCTTCTTAGTGCGTAACATGTAACTTATTGCAAACGCAATAATTGGGATAAGATTGATGCCTCTTGATAGTGCAGCACAGCTCTTGCAGCAACAACCAGCTGTGAAAAATGCCCCAGGTAAATCTTCTCTGATGACTATTGATATGGGTGGTATTTTAACGTGGAGTCTAGTGCTTAGTTAAGCAGGGTGTTCAGGGGCGGATCTAGGTTTTCAAAGATGTTATGCAAAAATTTAATTTTTTTACTTGAAAAATTTATTTGTCCCCCCCTCCCCCGGGCAATTTTTTGGATTCTGACCCTCTAATATCTCCATTTCAGCCCTATTTCAAAGGTATTACGCGGTAAATCAATCGTTCTTCCAGGCAGTGTTTTGTTTACTTTTTTTTTTTGGTTTCAATGTAAATAGGCCTTTATTATTCTATTGAAAATTAAGAATGTTTTGAATGAACATTTTT